>JAVSBS010000636.1:26782-55756 GCA_033124195.1 Coracias cyanogaster | reverse complement strand
GGTCTTACTGTAAAAAAGTACATCAAAGTGCAATCTGTATGAGTTGTGACATGTCATCACTTTCATTAGGTTATATTTGTTCTATAAACATTAGAGTTTTAAGGGTTTACTGGTCAAAACTATAGAGGCAATTAGATACAGTATACAAGAGCTAAAACTCATAACTAAGGACTAAAGCACAACTAAGCAACCAAGTTGGCACGTCTAATGCTCTTTTTAGAAAGCCAAAATTACTTGATCATTAAAAATGCACTTATATATTTGTTACACTGTATTGAAAGAGATTGTGTTAAATACACGCGTTTACTCAGTGCAATGTAGGAGTTGTGTGTTGAGCCTGAGACAAGAGCTTTCTTAAAGAAGAAAGGTCGAGTCCTAGGCATTTACAGAGGATTGATCCAGTTCCTTGAACGGTAATTGTATCAAGCCTAAAGAACAAATAGGGCATATTGTATGTTTATTGTGGTTACATGCTGCAGGCTGCTCTGTGATGAATACAGGAATTATTTAGGAGTTTTATACTGAATGTTTGGGCACAAATTCTTATTTCTATCCTTTACAGAATCTTAGGAAATTATAGCATTGTCATGTTCTTCCCTGCATTTCTCAAGGAATATAAAAACAATATATAACGTTAAGTCTGACTTTTCCTGCAGACTGTCAAATCCCTTTATCAAAACCCAAGCTTTATTATTCTGCTCTTTGCAATATATTCCAACTTTCTACTGGTGTCTTTAGAGAAAGAAAAAAACCAATATAACCTAGAAAAAGATATAGTCTTTTACAAAATTCCAAAGAAAAATTTACTATGAGCAAGTAGCCCTATGAAAAAGGATGTAGTTGTTTTGCAGAATATTTTGAAGCCAATAGAAGAAACAGAGAATAATTTAACCCTTATTCTTCCCTTAATAGCTTTCATATTTTTACACATTGTGCCACAGTTGTATACATAGATATAAGTTTATTGAAGATACTGTAATTATAGAAAATCTCGCTATTTTAGAAATCCCTGAAATAAAAAAATACATTTGTCTTTCGATGAAACCTAATAATAATGGATACTGAATACGAGTAACATAGAAACTCACAATAAACCAAAGTGGTAAATAACTAGTGTTGGGTTGAAAGAAGCCAACAAGCACCACGCTTGTCTTTTTAGCATAACTCAACAGTGACTGCAACATTAGTGTACCAAGCAATAAGTGCAATGCATTATGGAGTGCATAATCTTCTAGACTATATAATAACCTTCATTTAGCTTGTTGTATATACTTGGGGTTGTTGGGACTAAACCAAGTGGAACCAACTGAAGTTAGCAACACCAGACCACTTCTTAATACTCTAAAATGACAACAACGATCCATTTCTTAATTCAATCAAATGATTATTATTGTATGTAATAATCCATTCTGGATTCTTGGTCTGTTCATTGTATCGTGGCTAGTGATTGGAAACCCTGCTACCGCAATATACAACTTGAGGATTGTTTCTTCTCCTTTTTTTTTTTTTAAATGCAAATCATACCTTGACCTTAAGAAAAAAAGTATTTTGCTTTGTGCCTCAAAGTGATGTAAAATGTGACCATAGCTTTTGCTGTGTTTAATGAAAAAGATGTGGACTGTGTCACTTTTGTTGCTGCAAAAAGTGTTAATAAAATGCTCTATTTATCCTTTTATATAAAAAAGGACCATTGTAGTTTGTGGCCATTTATTTAGATGCACTTTCGTATAGATGACCAAAATTATAGTGACTGCAGAACAAATTCTGCTATCAACATGGAGATAATATCTGATGTCCCAGCTGGGAGCGATGCAGAACACCCACCATCCTGCGTTGCCTACTCTCTCCTCCGACCACGCACCGATGGTTTGTGGTGCGAGAGGCACCGAACTCTAGAATGTTGTTCCTCCTCTCACAAGAATGGCTGGAGTAGGTGTGGAAGAGGAAGGAGCAGGAGGATCAGTGTGCCGGCCAACGCAGAGAAACTAGGAAAGACAGACTCATCAGTGCCAGCTAAGGAGCTGGCGGGGATCAGCACTCTCTAAAGCAAAGGGAAAGCAGCACAGTGCTGTTCTGGGAATCTGCTTCCTTTCCTGCTCCTGCAACGAGACTCCTTAACCGAAACATAATGTTGCTTTAGATAGATCCTACAGGAATCAGCAAATTTCAGACATTCTGTATTAAAAGGAAGTCTTTTTCTAACACGAGTTTTTCCTCTTCAATAACTCCCTTGCACCAAGTCAAAGAAGGTAGGAACGCCAGGCTGAACAAAAGGCTGCAAACCACAGGACAGAACAGTAACGGGCCCAGCGTTTCTCGCCAGCAGGCTACTGGTGATGAGACCCTGAGGTAACTTGCAAAGTTACTGCTAATTGTTTTGATGGACAGCTGTGACGTTGCCGTGGAAACTTCCTGCAAGATTCAAAAGTGGGATAAATAGGGGCTATAAAAGTACTGCTGTGTTTATCATGGTAAGTGGATGGCTCAGAAAAGGAAAACTAATTAACAACATTAAAATCAATTCTTAGTTTTCAGTCTAATCCTGCAGGTTCTTGATCTTTTGGAATTGTTTCATTAATTTCATTAAGTACGGGTAATTTTTTTTTCTTATTAGCTTGACATCTTTTAATTGCTTAAAACAAAGGAGAGACTTTAACCCAGGCGTTAGACACGGCACTGTTCAGCCACGCACAGCTGTGGGAACACAAAAATTGCCTTTAAATGCTACACCACTCTACGGTTCTCCACCTTCTCTTCCTAGCTCTCTGCTCCTGCTCTGACTCCTTTACTTCCTCTTTAATTGGCAGTGAGAGGAATCTGTTCTTCTGGCAAGGAAGAGAAGCATGACAGGTTTTAAGATTTTTACTTCTTCACAGACTCCTGTTCACTCAAAAATACAGGAGCCAGTCATCAGCAATGGGACTGAGAAAAAGGAGAAATGGAGAAAACTGGGTTCTTGCAAAGGATGACTAAGTGAAGACAAGCAGCCATGGCTGGATCTGTTCTAGGGAAAAGCAGAGTTGAGGGGACGTGACCTTTCATTTGAATGATATTTCTTTTAGTAAATAAGTTTGTTTCTCCCTTGCTACTTCATTTTTGTAAGGCTGCATAGCTGAATTATAGCTCCTCAGCCTCTTCTGAACCGTGCCCTTCCTGCCCAGAGATCTCTCCTCTGCACCCAGGTTCAAAGACTAGCTCTGCAGATGCACACATGTGTATGGCACAGCATTCCTCTTCTGGAACGCTTTCTTCACAGCTCAAACCATCCCTGGTTATCAGTCAGACTGTAGTCACCCGCACTTGATCATTTTGTCCTGTCACCTACTTCTGCTCTGTTCCCTAGCTGGTACTCCCTGCTCACTTCCAGTGCTGAAGAAAGGCAAGGAATTGCTACTCACATTTTTATTTATCAGTTGGTTATCTTCTCAGTGAAGAGCAATAAGTCAAAGGAAGAGGCAGAATCCACGCTCCATTAAAATCATTATAAAAGCTAGGAGTTTAGATGGGTTAGAATATCACCTTAAATGTTCCCCTTTGTGTCCTCAAATGATTTAATATCGATAGTCTCAGTCGAACAGTGACAATTTTTAAAATATTTGAATCTGCATTGGTCAGATCCCCTCTGTTAACACATACTCTTTGTTGCAGAGATAAAGCTATCATAAAGTGCTCTTTGCTTTCAGAGGTGATCATGAAATTCAATGGACCAAATATCATAAAAACGCTTTTCTGTGGGGGAAAAGAAAGCCTCAAGGTAAAGGTTGAATAACAGTGACAAAAGAATATCTGCAAATATGAATGAAGTCCTCTTTCAGCGTGAAGCTAGGCATAGGAAAGAACGTGGAAGTCAGAATAAATGTCACAGTTCAAAGCTGTACCGTTTGAAAGATAACATCACAGTCTTAGTTGCTGCCTCTAAGAGATGAAATGTTTTGTTCCTTTCAGGATAAGCTGTGAAGGAGTTTGAAAGCTGGCCTAAGTCTAGATTAACTACCTAACGGCAGCTGCTTTTCTACCTTTTTTGAATTTGCCTGTGGTTTTTTTTCTGGAATAATTTTAATTACACTGGGATATTTAAGAGTAAATCATCAAAGGACCTAGAAGTCCTGTCAGATATTTTAATTAGATATCTATGTATATCCTCTCCACTGTAAGCAGTATGAATTCATTCACATCTACTCTGTGACGCTTTGAACACCCAATATGTAACTTATACATGTAAAAATTTACTTCCTCTACTGCATCTCTTTCAGAAAGTACAGATTAGTAGCAACCTAAATAATAAACTAGTTAATTTGATCAGCAACAGATAGAATTTTATTTTGAATGGTAAACGGTTTATATGAGAAAGCAGCTGTCCACAGAAACGGTGAGCATTAAAATGAAAAACTTCACTTAAAATTTATCACGACCCACGTTAGAGTATTCTTCTAGGTTTGTATATGCATATGCGTACAAACAGTATGCACATATATGTGTGCATAATACACAGGTATCTGGAGCGGTACTAGGAGAGAAATCTTAGCGTACACAGAAAGATTTTGGTTCTCTTTTGACCTGCTGAGAATCCTCATGTCTCCTCAGCAAGCTCAAATAGCACTTACATAAGTTTCCTGACAAAACCATTATAATTGTCCATAAACATGGATGTCAGCAACAAGTAACAAACATTTGAAATCACACATAAGAAATTTGCTTGGTTTTACTCTCGCTGAGAAGATTTGGAAGCCTGATAGCTTGAGAACACAGCATCCTAAGAAAGGTCTGTAAACCTGGATGGGGATGTGGGCAGGAAACACTTGATGCTGTATTGCTTGTCCTGACACTTCCAGCACTACATTTCCCAGGCCACAAATGAAGAATAATCTATTATTTATTTTCCCAACAGGAACTTTGTATTTAGTTGATACAATTAAAGTTCATAGTATTTCTAGACATATGAATAGCCTCCTCCAATTTAAAGGTTGTCCTTCAATTTAGAATGTACTTTTCAGAGCAAGTCTTTTCTCTCTTGAGAAAAAAAATATGAAAAAGAGCTTTCCTTCAAGAAGGAATTTCTTTCACTTATTCCAATGGCTGCACTCCTCCTGCCAGGGTTTTCAAGCTTCCTGTGCATCACAGTGACTGAAAAACCTCAACAGATTAAGTAGGACACGCACAGAAAAAATGACAGCAGGGAATGCTGGACTGACTGCTTCCATGCACATGCACTGTGAAAATGTGTCATGGTCCACACAAAGAGCGTCTGCTTTAAATCAGCGTTCAGAAGATGCGAGTGGTACAAGTGATAGAAGGAGTCATGCCCAGAAGAATCCAGATACAGGTATGACAGCCCTACTTAGTTACTTCCCTCCGCCTTTCCAGAGCAGTTGGGAAGGTCAGCACTTCCAAGAGAAAGGCCACTATTATGCCAAAAACAAATGTAAAAAAGAATGCAAAAATGATGCTTGGAAGCAGAAAATGAACTGGATGAGAAAGCGTTTAAGAAATAAAGGATAGCACTGTTAAAACTGGAAGACTGCCATTTAATTAGGGTTTGTCTTGTATAATCAATTAAATGTGTCAACACTGGATAATTACCATAGATGGCCATGAACCAAGTAAGTTTGTGAGGAGGGTACGATCATTTTCTTCAAGGTAAACATCAGAACAATCAACAGAACTGCTCTCAGTTTTAATCTGGAAAGTAACAATGTTATTTTCTTTTGTGTAAATGTTGCTTTGTGGAATTAAAATGGAATCAAATAATGCCAAGGTCAATCAAAGCACAGCTTTTTTCTCAGCTGTGTTTTTCCCTGCAGTTATGTCTGATCATAGGACCAATAAAGCACAAACTCTGTCTTGAATAGATGAAGCACCAAATTAAATGTGATGTATTAAAAGACGCTTGTTGGCATGTGCAGAAAATCACAGGGCAGCTGCTGTAAGGTGAAGACTGACCATCTAGGTCTGCTTTGGGAATCCTGAAGACAACGGCCCACAGTTATTTCTTGGCTGGTGGTGTGATCCTACATAAAAGAATGGCACTATGAAGAAGTGCCGTGCTTTGTGAGTTAGTATCCTCCATTGCATGAACATGCAAATCCCAATTACTGTTGACATATGACCTTTAGTACCATATAGTAATAATCCCAGCCAAAAGTCTAAAAGAATTCATATAACATGTATACATCCTTCCAAAACTTTTCAGCTCATTTTAAGTAACCTGAAAATGAAATACATTAAAAGTGGAATTAAGTACACTAAATTTTTTTTTTTAAAGATGTGTTTCAGGAAATAAAATTTTGATTTTTTTTTTTTTTCCTATTTCTGTTTTATCTCAATCATACCTATCCAATTAAAACCAGATCTCTCCTCTTTTTTCAGATACGGTCTGGGTCATGCTGAAAAGCCTAAAATTCTATTTTTTTCATATATCAATTTCTTGTCAAATAATTTTTATATACTGAATACATTCAGTAATGAATGAGAAATGAAAATCTAAGGAACCAGAATTCCCCTTTAGGCCAGTTATTTGAAAGGACATTTTTTGTGTGTGTCTGTGTTTCAGGAGTGAAAGGAAAGGGTGTATGTTTAAAAAGCATTTTCTAGTTAATTTAGCTTCTTGTCTTAGTATATCTTTATTAGTCTAGAAGCCTGTTCATGCAATGCCAACCACCACTTACTGTTTCCATTACTAAATGTAAATACTCCATGTTCTATTTAGAGTAAAACCCTTTGGGCCGTCAGTGGTTTATTTGTTCTAGTGCATTCCTTTGACACAAAAACTACTTAGCAGAAAACATACTAGCAGAAATAATTGTTGTGGAGTTGGGATACCAGCGCCCGGACCGCGACACTGGCACTCGTGGAAGATCTATTCCCTAACCGATACTTTAATGCACAGAACATGAAACTTTGGAGAACTGGGCCCCATCCTCTATCAGAATCCCCAGTTCTGCTCCCTGGGGAGGCAGTGTGTTTTGAAGGCTTCGCCTTCAATACAAGGAAGAGAAACCAAGTTTCTCAAAATTGCCAGCGCCACACCCATGACTGAGCACTGAGCTGTCTCAGCCCCACCACAGGCACTGCAATTCTGTTCTGGAATAGCCACCACCAGGGCGGAGATCATCTGCAGTGCTGCTTCTCACTAGATTTCAGCCTATATTCCTTCCTATTTATCAGGATGGAAGAGCTGGAACTGGGAGAAAGACCTACCTATATTTTCCTCAAATTCAAAGCTCCTGGCTTTTGTTAGTTCTCAGAATGAAAGCTTTATCTTCACAGGGCTTCAAAGTGGATCAGCTCCAGAGCAGTCCTGGGCTATGGCTGCTGCTGCAGGGCATCACAGCCTCAAACACAAGCCCCCCCTGTTCCAGGGAAATGTCCCTGAATTATCTCCTGTAATCTCCTCACCTCTTCTGTTTAACCAGCATGAGTTGGTAAGAGTACTTGAAGCAAAGAGAAATGATGTCTTTGTGACAGAGTGGAACTGGGGAAGGTACAGCTCCTGCTCACCGGGCGATGTACCTGTGTCCACCTGCATTGCACCCAGACAGCAGATGTTCCAGATGTTCTGCCTGCAGCATCAGTTAGGTAACACACCGAACTTTCTGTCAGCAGTGACAATGGGAAGTCACACACGAAAGATCATCCCATAAAACAACAAAGGAAACAACCTAAAGGCATTACATCATCACAAAAAACCCCATGTGACTAATAAGTGAACCTGGAGGCACTGCTTGGAAATGCTTATTTTCTTGTTTGTTGCTGATATATTTAATCTTGTGAATCTACCACTTCCAGTTATGTTATTAAAATAACATAATAATGGAAAACTGGATCATATAATAATGAAATAATGGATCATACGTAAGTTGATTGACAGCAACGTGTTGGTAGCATGGCTTAATCACTCCCTGTGGGATTATTATTTCCTTTCTGATTTCTCTCATTTCAAGCAACTTTGGCTTTCTTTTTCTGCAGTGAAATCACAAATCATGTGATTTGTCCTGGAATAGTCTCATACGAATAATCCAAAAGGCATACAGAAAAAGGAAAGTGTGAGAAAGGATGAGACAGAAAAGACCTCTGGCTGACTAAGGGGAGGGATTTAAAGGTCACCATCAAAACAAGCTGCAAACCCAAACATCAGAAAAGACAATAAAATCAATTACCAACATTGTAGTGCTGGTGTTTGAGAATTAGCTCTCTTAATAACAGACTATAGACACTTTGGGGAGACCTCCATCGCTTCCAAAATAAAAGGTCTGTGTAATTTTTATCAGGAGCTAATGTTGCTTTTAAAAACGCTTTTGATGTAAATACGTTAGAGTTTATACAGACAAGAAGTGTGTCGAGCATAGCTTGAAGCCGGGCAGCCCGTTCAGTGTGTCTTTGCCTGAATAAACGGCATAGGACCTACTGAGACTCTGTCAACTGTAGTGAAATGGTGTTGAGCTCCCGAGGAAAAACGCTGGAGTCCATCATTTCATTTGTTGTGCCTGCCCATTAATTTAATTTGTGATTATTAGCAAAGTACAAGAAGATACATACAGATGAATTATTGATCTGCTTTTGGGCACTAATTAGAACAGGTTTACAGTCAATCTCTAAAGCGCTCTGTATCTTGCATGCAATAAAAAGAGAAAGAAATTTAATTTGTCCTCTCTTGCTCTTGTGATTAATTGAATGTGTGAAAAGAAATCAGCGTTATATTCCTAATAAGGCATCTGCGAATGAACACTTTGGGTTGCAGACACCATTCTCCTTGTTCTATATCTGTAGAACGAACAGAGATTGTCAGTAACAACTTTAACAGAAGGTAGAGCTCGGGGTAAATTTAGCTATATGCTAATATTTGATTTGCAGCAGCTAAAATGCTTTACCAAGAAAATACAGTAAAAATGAAAAAACCTGACCCTTTATAGTAGTAAAATGATAATTTAGTGTACGATAAGATACTGACAATGTCTTTCTCCTTTTCCTTTTTCCTTCCTCACTTCTCTGAGCCTGAGATGTGACATTTACCACGATATGGCAGCAAAGCTGAGGCTCCGCTGAGGGCTTCCTCGGAGACCTTGCCATGCTAGCTCTGCGGGCAGCGCTGCTGCAGTGACGCTCCCTTCTCCCCTCTGGCAGGAGACACAACAGTTTCAAGGCAGAGCTTTGGCCATAGCTTAAAGTAAGGAGCCTGGTTGCCTGTGCTGCCAGCGCAAATTTCATGTCACACTTTACTGATCTCAGGTTTTGAGTAACCCGTCACGGTGCCACGCTTCCAGGTAAGCAAAACCAGACTTTACAGTCAGGTTCCTTTCTTACTAATTCATTTTTACATTGTTTTCAAAACCAACGTGTTTTCTCCACTCTGATAGGACACAAAACCCCTGACATAATCTATATATTAAATGGAAGAAATGAAGTAACAGTTCTGATTTGTTTATCTTTGTTACTTTAAAAACTCTATTAATGCTCATTAAATGCACATTATGGTTCTTGCATTAACATTCACAATCACCTCACTACTTAGTATTGTTAGATATACCCTAGAGAAGAGAAAATCATCTCTCTTTCTCTTGAGGCTTAAAAGCAGGTTGAAGTGCAGAAAGAGAAGAATAGACCCTCCTTGTAATTCCTGCTTCCTTCTACTGCCTCCAGATGATGCTCAGACATCAGACTGAGCATGTGCAACATACACACGCGAAAAATTCTGGTTGCTACACTTTATGTTTGTTTGTATATACATATGGGTATGTATATAAAGATTCAAGGTTGCAAAGACAGTTGGGAGCCATCAGAATTAAATTTTGCCTGTACAACCCCAATCCACTCCTTTTCCACAGACATTCTGAACGAACGCACGATGAACTCAGGCATTTTCCACGAGGCCTCCGTGTCACCGAGTACACAAATGAATAACGTGAACTAATGAGCAGCTATTGAACATGTTGTTTTCTCCTCTGTGTTCAGTGTTATCACCCCATTTAAATCCTGATTTGAAGACAGAATGATTAATTTCCTCGTTTACTCTTCAGTAACACACCACTACAGTGTCCTCGTGCTGCAGACATTGATCCACATTTCCTCAGCACCTATGTGATGGAAGAGGGCTTTGACTGCGTGCTTAGGTAGAGAAGTAGATCAAAACAACAAAACGATAACTGATTCTTTGGGCACTAATTTGAGAGTTTTTAATCCTGATTTTTCAGAACCATTGGTAATAAATAAAACTACCTAAGTTCATAAAATAGCCTCCCATAATGTCATCAATCATCTGACCATAATCAGACTGTATCATCTCACACTATCCTCCCAGAAATAAGACAGACAGTTAATTCATATCTATGAGAAGTTTTGCTTGTTTTGTTTAATAACTTCTTTAGTTTCAGTCTAGAAGTTTTGGAACACAAAGAAAGGAAATCAATTTATTGGGACAGCCTTCAACAGTCTCAAATAAAATGTCAGTTCCTTTTCCTAGTCATCTGCTGGCAATCCTCTGCCTCAGTCGCCACGTTTCCACTAATGTGACAAGTCACTTTTATTCACCTATAGAAACTGTTTTCTGTGTACTAAGTCAATGATTTTAGGAGAA
Source organism: Coracias cyanogaster (assembly GCA_033124195.1). NCBI lineage: Eukaryota > Metazoa > Chordata > Aves > Coraciiformes > Coraciidae > Coracias > Coracias cyanogaster. The sequence continues at coordinate 45,186 of JAVSBS010000636.1, read as the reverse complement.
CAGTAATGCCCAATCCAGCCCGTGTTCCTCGCCTCACTGTCCTTTAGCCCAAATCTGCACTCTGCAACTACCAGTCCCAATCTACAACCTGAATTTCATTTGATTCCTTAGTCCAGAGGGCCGTTTGGATAGCAAAACCCTTGTACCAATCTACCCATATGCTGACCCTCTTCTGTGGTTGCTAAGAGCAGCCATAATGGTCTACATCACCCATGGAATCTTTTTCCCAGGGATTCTCCATGAGCTGGAAGCCCTTATGGAATTATTTCAGTGCATGCAGATCAATATTTGTGCATTGGAGTATGACGAAGTAGCATCTTTTGCTAAATTTCAGTGGACAAACACAAAAGTTTGCACGTGCTACTCTGGAGCCCACATATTTGAAAGTATGCTTTCAAAAAGTTCTAAATTTAAAGTATCGCATATTGATTTAATTGTCCAAGTAAGTTATTATCAATTTCTGGAAGGTTTGCTTCTTACTCTGTGAAAGAATGTTTTCATTTTGCCATATATATTGCAGAAAGGGAGAGAAGCGGATGGGATATGTCGATAATAACAAAGCAACAGGGTGGCAAAGACACAGTTGCTCAGCTTTGGTAGCTCTTCTGCCTTCAGAGGATCCAGAGCAGTTCAGTAAGAGCCATTTAAATTTTGGAAGACTTCATTATGTGCATTTTGTATGAGTTAACACATATTGAAAAAAAAAGTCAGGCAAAATGCCAAGAAAAAATGAGTTTGAAAGTGAATATAATGGAAGTGCTGAGGTACTTTATAAAGGACTTCTGTCTTCAAATATCTGGGTTAGTTTTCACAGCTATTTGCTTAAGCATCAAAACCTGTATGTACATTAAAGCAAATGTAGAGGAAAAAATCCTTCCACAAACAGTGAATCATGTGCAGGAGTTCAGCCTAAAAAAGGCAACTCCACAAGGAGCCACTAGAGTATAAGAAATTTCACTTATTTGTAAATTCATGAGAAATACAGTTAGTCAAACCCAGACAATGAATTATGAATGGTCCTGAGCAAAGGAGGGGAAATTGTACACACTGTACAGCTGACAGAGAACATTTTGGCATCTAAATACTGACAAAAATCCTGAATATAAAATAAACAGTAACTGACAATATGAAAGCATTTTTCTATCTCAAAGCTGCCAATCTAGTGGTGAAGTACATAGTTTGAAGATGTTGCGCTTTATTTACATAAGGAATGAAGTGCTAGAGGCATGAATTATGTCATCTATCTCTCTTTGGTATTTCTGAGTTGCCTCCCCGTCTTTTATTTAGTAGTATCTCTTTCTCTAAACAGCTAAAGCGAAAAATTTGCCATTAGCTGCATTATTTGAGGATACCAAAGCCAGCAGCGTGGCTACTGTATTAGGTAACAGCAGAAAAGAGCTGGCAAGAGGATGTGCCAAAGTCAGACGCTCAATTCATGTCATCAAACATGGCAAATGTGGCGAGTTTCACTTGCGTTCTCTCACCAGCACACATTCCCTCTGTATACTAAAAGCTTATCAAACAAAATCTTTCTCCCTTTTCTCCGTTTCAAAATCTCACTGTCAGGACTCTGGCATAAAAAGATCTTGCAAATCCATAGCAACCTCATTTGTGATCTGCACCACCAAAAATGAGTGCGCACGCGGGGCATCCTCCCCCTCTCCCGGTCATATGCTCTGCTGACAAATCCTGCGTTTGGAGAAGGGATTAGTCACCGGGGCAGCAAGGGAGAACCAAGGATTCCTTACAAAAGAAGCGCCTTCAAACCATGTGTCTGCTACTCATCGCTCCCTTCATATGAGAGTTCAAAAATATCTGGCATGTTTTATGGCGAGTTGCCTTTTTAAAAATAAAATGGTAATAATGGGACTTCTCTGACAGCTGCTCCGTGGTTTGGAATATGAATGCTAGTCCCAGTGGAGGTAGATTAGAGGCCAAAGTGCAGATGAAACGGGGAGAGGCGAGAGGTTGTTAGCCTGAGACGTGTCTTCAAAATGTACCTTACAGATCTTCACCGCATAGCTATGCTGTTATATTGACATCATTTTCTTAGTTTTGGTTGGGTGCTCTTTAAAATATATACAAAATTATAAATGACCTAGTCATTATGCACGTTATATACCTGAAATAGCATTTAGTAGTCTTTAGAAAGGATTGTGAATCCCAATAATAAAGAAAACTTTATTAACGTTATGTATTATAATTAGGCAGCGCATTAACTAAATGAAGAGGAAAATCTTTAGACCCATTGGTTTTATTTTGTTCATAACTTACTTTCATATTTACCCAGAGCATGCACTGTTAGCAAACCTTTGTTCTGCTGCAGTGTTCTTCAGGGCAAATCCTGAAAACTACCACTAAAAATTGGCCAACTAATTTCCCTACATGGACAGCCTAGGGCAAGATAGACACAATTGTCCCAGCAGCATCAGCTATTGCCCAGAGAACCTGTGGAAACTGCTGGGACCAGCTAGCATGACTGGAAATAGGATCTACTATGAGATCATAAAGAAATAGTTCTATTGTTTCATCATCCGAGGCAGCACGTATGCAAAGCAGCCCATTCCTCACCTCGCCCAGCAGAACACAAATCCTTTACTAAGAAGGAAAGCAAGCTGAGCCCCTCTTTGTTCGGGCTGAGCCCCTTTTAGGGGGACAGTATATGCTACTATATAATTTGGAGTTGCAGCTCTGTACTAAGGGTTTACACACCACTGACACTGTACAAGGAAATGTCTCCTAAAATCTCATACAACATAATTTACTATTTCCTTTCAAAGATACCTGATACTGAATGTCAGGTATCAGGTAAAAAGAATATTTTAATTAAGCACTTGACATTTGGGAGACATGAGTGATAGATGCCTCTGAAATTTCACTTTGTGTCCATGTGTGATGGCATTTCTCAAGGATCATTTGACACATTTTACACTCGTTTTGCACGCACAATGTACACAAGGACAACATCACTAAGAGCTCTAAAGCTATTTCAACTTCCGCTTCTTTAAATATTTGAAGTCCTACCTTATTTGCTATTTAAACAGCATTTAAAAATACATATTTGCACGAGTTTTCGCAGTATTTTTTACTACTATTCAGTAAGAGCTTTTCCAGAGAAACATTCTTTTATCACTCTGAACCTGCCAAGAGGTCCCTGCAGCACTCAGAGAATGATCAATACTGTAGAAAACATCAGATATGTCTAACTTCCTCCTTCTCCTTAAAGTATTAGCACGTAGTGTATATAACTTGATGCTCAAAAACTTCGCGTATTGTCAAGACCCCTGACAATTCAGTGTCATATCTGGTAACTTTCAAAAGCTATATGAAAGGCTACTTGAGTGGGAAGAGAAGATAAATAGTAGTATATTCACAGTAGTATCTTTTTCTCTAAATACAATTCAGTGCAGAATATATGCACTGAAGAAATAGATGTTGGTATTAGAGACATCTGAGTAGAGCCAGTGACTGTACAGCAGGCACTGTCAAGGTAACTAATTTAATCACTGGAACCAACTCAAGAGAAAAATGAGTTAATTGTGGTCTTATATAAGGAGTGGTGTCAGTCCATGTCTCAGTACAGGAAAATAATGCAGCCTTGTGGGGCTTTTAAATCTGGCAGCTGGTAGACTGTGATTACAACAAGGAGAAAGACTAGGAGCAAGAGCTGTTTTAAAGTCAAAATTCTCTGTTCAAAGTTGAAAGAGATTTAGTATTTTTTCTTTTTCCTTTTCCTTGCCCTCTGCCAGTCTGGAATTTAGATGGAGGTAATTGTTCTAGGTTCTGGGGTGGCAACTCCAGAACACGGGCAAGGTAAATTTTATTATTCACATTTCTTTCAAGTTGCAGATACGAAACTGTAATAACCCTGAAGCAAGACGCTAATACATGCACAAATCACTGTGAATGCAGCATTTGTCATAATGTTTTTCCTCAGAGGAATATTCAAGAAAAATGTAAGTAGTCCTTATTTGTTTATACTGCTTTTGGAAAATGCTCCTTGGGGATCTTTTCCATTAAGCGAGTTGCTCTGTGATGTGAAATCACCAGTCACTCGGCACTCAGTTTGGAGATAGGCTGTGGAACGTGCCAGGCTGGAAGGTCGGCAAAGGGACTGGTCCAGATGTTTCACCTCGGTGGCCGCTCAGAACGGCTGATTCCCTTGTCTGGGCCCATGGTGAGAAGGGCAGATAGCAAACAAGAAAGATGTGGCTTTGATACAACTGAGCTAATATTTTGTTTCATTACGATGACAGCAAAGCTACTGATGGTTTATATATTACTTGAGTGATCTCAAAGAGTTCTTCACAGAGGAAAGAAAGCAGCATGCTCTGTTACAGGTAGGAAAATTCAAGTCCACCAAACTGAAATGGCCAGGACACATTTGCCCAGTAGGCTACTGGCAGAGCTAGGAACAGAACCCAGTTTGCAGTTCTAATCTACTATGGAACTATGCTACCTTTTTTTGGTGAAGAAGTACACAGATATACTTGGATTAATTGAGTTGGACTTCAGTTTATTTCAGCAGAATTTAATTCTTGATTCCGACAGAGCACTGACCCATCAGAGTCTGGAAATTGTGGCTGAACAGCTGGGAATGACACTTAAGAGCTCTTTACTCTCATTTCTGTAAATGGGACTTCTGTAACATCAGGCTGTGGGCACTGAAGAAGTTCAGCAGCTCACAGGATTTAAAACTAAGCCATCATGTTGAGCTCTAAATCTGATGGGTAAAAATATTTATCTCTGTTCAAGGAATAAAAATTCTATTGTTGTTCTTTAAGCAGTGAATTGCAAGGAACAAAATTTTACTGGGCATTTCAATAAACCACTTTGAGCTTCTTGGCTTTGCAGACATGCAATGGACGAGTAATAAATGCTTCTGCAAGGATCGGAGCAACTGCCAGTGAATGAGATTACATGCTACATCCTGCTGCTGTCTATCTCGGCAGCACCCACACATAGGGGCTCTACAGGAAAATATTAGAATTCTATTACTAGGGGCACATACACGCCTGAACACAACTATTACCTCCTAAAAACCAACATCCGCATTTCAGGTTCTACACCTCTCAAAATGTAGCATTTCAAAGAAAAATGCACGAGCAAGCACAGCAATCCTGTGTGAACAAATTCCATTTTATGGATTGTTCTGCATTCATATTTCTGGAAAAAAAGCTTTAAACACTGCTGATATTTTTTCCTCAAGGAATATCAGTCCATGAATTCCTTTCTTTGAGAAACGTGTTCACTCCTGCACAAATGTTACAGCAGAACACAAAATGCCTAATGGTTTATCAATGAGATAAATGAGCAAAGGAGCTCTTGTTTCTCTTTCCTAAGCGTAAGCAAGTATATTCCTCTGTGCCATAAATCACAAATATACAAGAAGTCCAACCAATTCGCCAATAAAATATGCCTCCTTTGGATTTAATGTGTAAAATATAAGCATTCGATCCCAGAACAACGCCAATACTTTTATCACAGCGAGTGACTGAGCTACACAAACCAAGGGCAGCTGTAACTTGTGCTGCCAACAACTTACGCAGCTTGTCTTACCTTCTTATTGTGCTGGTCAGTAAAAAATGCACACAGGTAGTTACCATGGAAATTCCCGCATCACATGATAACCCGAAACTGTTGCAGAGATATAGAGCATCTTCTTAAAGAAACATGGATACATGCACATAGATAACAGATAATAAACTTCAAATAAACTTCCTTGTTTGGTACGTCTTAAATTAGATGAGGCGTGAAAACATTAGCACAGAAAAAATCATGTCAGGACTCCCCAGGCCAGACAACTGTAACAGGAAAAACACATTTGCTTGGAACTAGCTCAGTGGGCACAAATCATTAGATTTGAAAGCCTGAGGACAGAAGCTGCATTACTTTCTTGTACAGCACAAATAGTATTACATATATCTTGTAAATAATCATAAGAAAAATAACTGATTATCTCCTTTGTACATCAGTCCTGAAAGCACTTGATAGACAGGCTAAGAAGGTATTTGTCTGCATTAAACTCCCGCAGTCACACAGAAACAGCAGAAGAAAGCTGGTTTTGAAATCCGGTTGTTTCTTCTTTTTTCAAATGTGGGTGTAACAATTTCCATTAGTTAAGCACGTGTTTTAGTATTTGGTTGCAACAAAACCACCAATGCCTGAAGAACATATCCTGGTTACTCAAACAGAAAAAGCACTTCAAGCTTAGGAGCACGCCCTTGCCTTAGCTCCTACATCTCTGTGCTTTCGAAGCAGCTCGTCTTTAACTGTGAAGCGACGTCTCATCAGAAACCTCTCTCTCTAAGTTCTCATCTAGGTTGATCTAAAGCAACGCCTGGTGTGTGAATAGGGAAGGACATGAATAGATGGAGGAAATACAAAATGCATCATTAAAAGATGTTTGCGTGCGTGTGTGGGGAAGCAGGGAGAGGAGGCGGTGTGTCTAGCTCATCGCTTTTCCTGTTTCTCTGATGTAACTACTGAGTTTTTGGGTGGCTCACGACATGGAGAGCAGCGAAGCCCATGAGGAAGCCTCGTTGCTATTCTCCGCGCTATCGAGGCAAACAGGGCTGCTGCTGCTTCTTCTATTTCACATCAATTACAACCTCCATCAGTGGTTTTTCACAGGCCTGACATACAATAAAGAGTAGAAAGATGGGCTTGGTACAAAACCCTGGCCTCTTCTCCCTCACCAACCGTACGGAAAGAATTCACTCCAAAAAAAGCTAAAGTGATATTACCACTACTGTCTACCATCAGGATTTATCACAAATTTTAAAGTACTGAAAATAGAAGTAACCTGGTGGATTTCTCCTGATGATCCAGTGGTTGCCTTTTAATCCCAAAGACATTAGCGCCTGAGCCAAATGTACTAAATTTACCTCACGTCTCTACCTTGGATGCTTGAATTCATCTCTGAAATCTGCATCCTAGACCTCGCAAGGTCTACTAGCAGCTCTACAGCAATTTTGAATGTATTTCAAAAGGAAAACCATTAAAACTATTTTAAAAGCTACTCAAATCTTACACAATCAATCACAACACTCTACTTTGCATTTGTGCATTCCTCATAAATCTGCTGCTCTTGTCAGTACTAACTCCACATCAACTGGTTAAGAACAATGGTGATGAGATCCCATTACCATAAAAGCCCAGGAAAACTTTGTTTCTCTAAGTGGAACCATTATTGCACAAGTAGTTTGCTAGAAACCCTGCTTTTGAGTCTTCAAGGCCACAAAAGTGAAAGCAAACTTCTGGATTTAAGGCAGCATGTGTGATGAGCATGGCTCTAACAGGTTTAGTGTGACAGCACCACTGTGTAACTCAATTTTTCACTTTCCCTCAATTTTTCATTAATTTTAAAGAAAAAACCAGACAAAAAGATTGTAGAGAGAGTAGTGGAGTCCAGCTGAGAGAGCGAGGGTAATTTCTATCTTGAAAGCCAAGACTGGTGCTCTTTGTCAAGTGAAAGCAGAAAGAGAAAAATAAACCAGCTCTAATTTGGGATAGAACTTAATGACACTTGATTCTGTGTATAAGCAAATGCACAAGGGATGGAGAACCTAAGCTTCTACCAGCATCTGAAGACAAGGAGGAGTCATAAGCACTTCACAAATGCTTTTTCCAACTTTTGAAAGCATTTTTCTGGCATATTTTCTTTGTCTACTTCCCCTATCAAAGCAGACCCCGTTTGTCCTGTTCATTGCCACGAGCTACTTGTGGTTAACAAAACTTCGTCTCGGGAACATGTCAAATAAAATGAAAAAGAAAGAGGAAAAGTTATAAAAAAGTGAAAGCTGGCAACAAGTTCTCCTGTGGGTCACATTCGCACAGGTTTGGCAAGTTCTTATGTTTCATACACCAAAAACCACGCTACCACCTCAGCTGCTTCTGCTGCTGCCATCGCTGCTCTGGTTTGTGTCACCAGGGGATTGTCCATAAAGAGAACACCTCCTAAAGCGCTGCATAATGTCAGTGCTGCTTGACAGGTGGGAAACCTGCTTTACTCTTGAAAACACCAAAAATGAACCACTGGGAGTTTACCCCTTTTCTTTCTTGACCATGAAGTGGATTGTGAAAGAAATGGAGTATAATGACATTGATGAAGAAAGAATATACTATTTATGATAACAATGTGAGGTTCAAGGATAATTTTGAGAATATTTGAATATATGATGGATCCAAAACTTGAGTAGGGTTGAGGAAAGGAGGTTTTGAGGTCCTCTGATATGAACTCCAACACTGACAACTCTCAAGAAAGAGGAAATGCCGCTGATTTGTCACTTGGATATAATCAGTGCAATGGAAGTTGTTCTAGCTCTCGGAAAGATAGAGAGCCACGAATTACCAGTATAAAAAATGAAGGTTATGATTAAACTAAGAGCAAGTACACAAGTGATAAAAAAATAACAGAAGGCATGTCAGAAAGTTTGAAATATTTTTTGTTAAACTGCCTGTTGATGCCGTATGTTGATAGCAATGAGTTTACACCTAGAGCAAAATTAGTTCTTAAAATACTGGGGAAAATCACCTATCAGCCAGAGCCCTGCATAGATACGTCTGAGAATCTCCACAGAGATTCCACAGACAGTTTAGATTATCATTATTGTATCGAGACTTTTAAATGAGCCACAGTGAACATTGAGGTACCAATGACTGTGGGGAGAAAGCGAGAAAATATTTCTGTTAAAAATGAGGGTAAATAGGAACCTCCATCTATCACTTACTGATGTTTAGGAATATATTCTGTAGTTGTAGAAATCTGCAAGTCTGACTTACCTCAATATCCTTCCGAGGTAACAGGAATCTAGGGAGTGGCTGAACCCTGGGACAGGGTAAGATAAAGACTAAAGTACAAACTAATTTATAATTTATAAAAGTTAGAATATAAATTGTCTAACCATCTGACCAATGAGATCCTGGAACATCTTTCCATATGGACTCTGAGGAGAAGAAAACACTTTTAAGATGAAGCTTGACGATTTTATGGAAGTGTGCATGCAATGTGGTTGTCTGAACAGCAGCAGAGTAGAACTGAGGATTTACAAGTTTATCGCTAGTCCTTGCAACATGTAGAATTATTTTTAAAGGACCCAAAAGTACCTATGGGAAATATCCTTAACACAAGCCTCTTGACACCACTTCACATCCACAACATGATGCTATTATTACTTTTTTCTTTAGTAAGCTGGGTTCTGTTACAGAGATAGTCTTTGCTTTGCTTTTACAGTGAGTTCCTGAGGCAGAATTGCTAACAATTAATCATTAGGTTGCTGAATAAAGGTTGCTCCAAATGTGACTGACCAAGTAGTTACTAGAACGCTGTTAACTGGGCCTGCCAGTGCTTTGGAGCTAATATAGATGTCCTCATTTGGCTTTCGCATCTAGACCAAGTATGGCAATACCAGGCATTTTTTTGTAACTGCCAATTCAGACTGACAGGTACAACATTATCTGTTCTCTTTTTTTCCTCGTATGTTTTCTGGTTATGAAAAAAAGTTTTTATTCTCTAAATAACCAAATGTATCTTCTAACTTTCAAGAATAGCAAAAACTCTGTGCGGATCAAGATGAATCATTGACGCACACGTATCTCAATGAAGATGTGGGAGGGTGCCTGAACGCTTTACCCTTCCTGCTGTTAACTTTCAGGCTATGAAAAGAACAGGTATCAACATTGATCTTTAGAGTCTTCACTAACAAAATCTGCCAGGTGATGACTAAAGATTTATTCTGAGATTTGAAAGATTTAAACTGCGTCCTGTGTTAGGATCTAGGCTTCCCGTGCGATCTCCTGTGTGGTGCTAAGGTCATTCAAACATAACACAGAACATCTATGCTTTCTCCTCCGTATGGTCATCCCAGAGCCCTTTATATTATATATTAAGGTAGGTTAATCTTCCCCATGTGCAACACTCCACACATAAATAAACCCAAATTCTCATATGTAGTTTGTATATAAATAATTTACTCCAGAAATGAGAACCAGAAATAGTAACACAATCAGTGTCACATCAAAAAGAGAGATCAGATTCCTAATATCTACTCCACTAAATAATTAATTTTTTATATTACTTATTGATTGGAAACTAGAAGCATATCTCACCCTCCCTAACTTAATGCTATCACTAGGCTGTAGGCTCTCTCCCTTGTCTCAAATGTGCCTTCTCTCTCTCACAGACCTTCATAAATATTTAATTGTTCAACAGCTTCAGGCAGGAGGGACTGACAATGTATTATTCTGCAGTAATTTACTGGCTGATGACTAAAACCAGAAGGAAGGGAGGGAGAGAGAAATGAAGGAAGGTGGGGGGAAAGGAGGGGGAAGTGAGACGGGGAAAGAGAAGGGAGAAGGAAGGAGGAAAAACGTTAGAAATTATTAGACAGAAGGAGGAAGCGAATTGAAGTCTGTAGCCCACATTAGTCCTTGTACTACTGACTTATTAGGCAAATTTTGGAGCACATGCTTCTGCTATCTTTGGAAAGAAGATTGGTCTCACCTCAGAAAAAAGCTGAAAAGCTTGATTCCCAGGGAGAGCTCCGGACTGAACTGAGAGAAGTAATGTGTCAGCATGTCTGACAGCCTTGTAATTCCCGGACAGGAGAGGAGTTCACACAGATTTAAAACTTGCTTTAACCTCACACAGAATGGCCTAGATTGGAAAAGACCTTTGAGATCACGAGTCCAATCATGAACCTAACACTGACAACTCCTCAACTAAACCATATCCCCAAGCACTACATCTACACGTCTTTTAAATCCCGTCAGGGATGGAGACTCCACCACTGCCCTGGGCAACCCATTCCAATGCCTGATAACCCTTTCAGTAGAGAAATTCTTCCTAATATCCAATCTAACCCAAGCTATTCAAGCTATGCTTTTCTCATGGTGATTTCCTCTTGGCATTTTCCAGGTCCTTGGTCAGCGCTCTAGCTTTGCCCAGCACATTATCAGTAAGCCTGACTTTCCGCGCGTTGTGCCAGGCCTGAGGGACTTGGGCCGTGGTTTCTCCACAGGGGCAAAGCAATCGGGTTAGGATCTGTCCAGTGTGGCATAACGAGACCCAAGGTCCTCTTGCCACTGTAGTCTCTAAGGCCAACTGAAAATCAAAGAGATTTAGGTTCAATAGAACCTGAAGTCTGATCTTCAAAGTTATTAGACTCCTAAGAAATAGAAATAAAATGACTAATTATTTTTTAAGATCTTAGAATAAATAGTTTTTTTAATGTGACAAATTCCCAAACAAAGTAGATACTGAAGCAAAGGATGAAGCCATAATAAGGTATTTTTAATATACAGCACTTTAAGAGCCTCCTATCCGCTCATTCAGATCCCCAGGTGCAAGGTTAGTATGGGAATGCTTTCGTTCATGCTTCATGCCTGTGTGGATTTTATGCTTTTCTGGGGATACGGAGTATTTAATACCGTATGTATGTACCTAGAGTAGTGGGGTCCCAGTCACAGCTATGGGCTGCAGTAACTTTGGGACCATAGTGACCACCCGTACCATTTATATATGAGCCTTTTGAGTCACCACTCTCTACGTTCGTGTTGTCTTTCTCTCTTATGGACAGAAAAATACCTTCACAATGCTGGTGCTTGTGAACACCACTCTGGTATATTCACTTTAAACATTTTCTTCCCTAAATGTGAAGAGACCTGAATAAAATCAGCCATATCCCTCAAGGTGCTTTGAAATCCAGGGGGATTTATATGCTTATTTCCCATTAAAAGAAAAATGAAATCGCCAAATACCCAGTGTAACTCTGAAAAACTGTATCTTAAGATATATGATAATGTCTAAAAAGCTAAAAAGGAAATTCTTTCCCCAGCAATAATATATTTATATATTATTGATCTCTGTATTTAGCTGTATTTTCATTCTTCAGCGAAGAAGAAAACATTGCTAAGCCTACTGATTTAATTTTTTAGTTTTCCTTGCAAATGCAGGATTGTTTTCATTAGCAGCAAAACTATTTTTGCGCTGTGCATTCTGTGCTACACTGTAACGCAAGCTAAAAGCTTTTCTTGGGTATGCAAAGGAGGTTATTATTACTAACAATTACGCATAGCCAGGTTTAGTTAAAGGAACACGGCTGGATTTAAAGGGTAAAAACACTCCAAAGACCTAAAAATAATCAATTCCTTAGGGGCTTCTGGAGCTTTTAAGTATGTTTCTGTAGTACAGAAATCTGATGTGGATTATAAAAAGAAAACAGTGCCCTAAGAGCTTACAGTATTATTTTACATCACAAAATTGCACAAATCAATGTGTACACTCCACAACACGGGGCCAAGACCTGCCCTTCTGTGCATCCCCATTGATTTTAACATTATTTAAACTGTTCAGAAGAGAAGGAAAGCTATTGTAAAAATGTTTAGGCTGTAATATACTTTACCACAATGACATGTACAGGTTTAGCATATTCTGTGCAACACAGGAGTTTTCAGATGGGCCAAGTCTATGTCTGGCTCCAAAGGTGTAGAGGCATCCTGGCAGTGAACCTGGGCAGTTCTATGACACGAGGAGTTCCTACTTTCAAGCACCCCCACTACATCAAGAATCACTATATTTTAGTGCAATGTTTGAGCACATGGAATCTGAAGATCCAGAATTTCATATCTAGTCTTTAACATCCACAAAGCATTAATCAGGCCTTAAAAAAACCTAAGGGTTTAGGGGAAAAAAAAAAATATCATTTTAATGATTTAAAATTTAATCAGCTGTTTGCCTGTGCTGTGGTTTGTTGCTTTCAGCTTTCTGGATCATAACAATATCATTATATTATGCTGTCCAGCTTTCTTCCATATGTATGGGGACTTGAAATTGCCTTTTTTTTTTTTTAAATGAAAGTTTGCGATTCTCACTGAACTATCCGAATTTGGAGGCTAGTTCCTGAGCAAAACTGCTAAGCGTGGTTACAGCTTTGCCGAAATGCTGACATCCAGTTAAAGATAGTTACCTCAGTGGTGCCTTTTACCATTTCCCAAGGAGCCAATACAGCTCCGGCCATGTTGGGTACATACATTAGGGTTCCACCTCTTCCTAGTTACCCTGAGAACAGAACTGAACCCCATCTAGTGTTCATAGAGCTGAGTCTAAAGGCTGTGATGTACTACCAGCCCTGCCAGCAGCGTGGATGTCTATATACTGTCACCTCGAGAAAAGCTAGGACTGGTGAAATATCTTTACAAATGAAAAGTTCGCTATTTGCAAAGAGTTATACACGGATGTTTCAAGACCAGAGCTTTGTGCTTGCGGGGAAGAAAAATTGGCGAGATGAATGCTGGCCATTGAAGACACCTTTCATGGAGCCTTTCTACGGAGTTAGAGCCAAAGATTTTTCAGCTTGCTTCCAATAGCACTCCTGACATTAAAGAGAAGGGAATTTTTGGCAAAGAGAACTAAACAAAAATGAAACAGTTGTTTAGAAAATATTTAATTGAAGTATTTTGCATAATAATGCACTTCTCTGCCAAAAGCTGAAACGCTCTGGTTTCATGGAAATATCACTTAGGTGAAAAATTAAAAGAGGTGTCAAGAATGAAGCACCTTGTTTTGGCACTTCCAAACTGGAAGTCTGTAGTTTTTCATACACACAGAATAGAAGCAAAATTGGATGTTTCAAACCATCTTAAGTTTTTCCACAGGCTAGATTTTGTCTTTTGCATAGCATTCAGTGTTCCACCTTCTCAGAAAAGAACGACCATCTTGGGTTACATCCTCATTGGACTCATGTGCTGTGAAGCAATTCAAAACCTGTATTATTGAGCTGCGTTTTCCACTCCCCTGGGAGATGAAAAAAACAGAGTGTCACATGAAGGCAGTAACACATCCATGGGACGCCTTCAAATTTCCAGAAAAGTCTCGATAACGCTTTCAAAAGCGCTGTCACACGAGGCAGCCGTAAGATCTGCGCTACATTGCATTAGATGACTCTCTTGTTGTTTGGCAGTCCCAAGCTCAGAGAGTAAAAACAAACAAACGAACCAATAATGCCTTGAGCTATATTAAAATAACAAGACAGACCCAGCAACCTGAAGAAAACCATTGTATAGCCTCACGGTAGCCTCGTAGTTAGTTTTGTGTGTCTTTGGCTTGCTCCCGTAACTAAAGGCAGGTGACAAAAGGAAATACTTTTCACAGTATACAAAGAAATACTTATTACATATACATTTATCAAACCAGTTTGTTAGACCAAACCTATGAGTTCATGCTACCAACGTAAAACTTAAGTAAGGAGAATAAAGACGTGTAGATTTGTACAAACTGCATGGTCATGCAGCTAATAAAAAAAGATTTAGGGTTCAACATAATGGCCACACATTTCTTAAAAATAAATGTAGATTATTCTACAAAGATATTTATAAATCATTACAGGTTTTTCACGGCATATCCCTTTCCAGATAAGCTGTTTACTAACTGGAATAATGCTAGCATAAAAAAGCAAATGAATATTAAACAGCCTCTTTTTTGTTGAAAATTTCAAAAGTCGCTCTTTTCCACTAGGCAGAGAGAGGTTTATTTATCCTCCGTTTCCCACTTCTCTGCGGGCAGGGTAGGTACAATGCATTAGAGCCTTCAGCATTTACGCTTCCAACTAAACCCAGAGATGCTGCCAACTCTGCTCGTTTGTCAGAATGCTCTTTGCTCTGCTTGGTTTCACGGTAGCTGTGAAACTGGTCTCCAAAGCCCAAGCACACCACGGATATTTATGCATATAAAGGGATGGAAGCGAGAGAAAGCTTTCAAAGAGGGGACTGGCTGTTCCCATCTGGAGCTCTAAATGAGGAGTTTTAGCCTCGCTCTGCCCCACAGGGGACTTGCACACCAGTGCAATAAGGTTTCCTATACATCTTGTTAAGCCAGCATTAGATTGAAAAATGCCAGTTTTCATCCACACGCCGCCATCTCCTGAGCCCACAAGCTTGTCCTCAGGTCTCATAAAATACTTGCTTCCACCTGTTTCCACTAGTATCCCCTAGAGTTTACCATGAATTTAATTGCCTGCCAGTTTTTATGTCTGCTTAAACTACAAGACCTTTAAATAATTTATGTCCTAATTACTGTTCATCATTTTTTAACTAGAAGGCTCAATTCCATTCACACAAAAGAAAATTCATGGGATTCATTCGGAGGAAACACTGTCAAGGAGCCATATAAAAATAGTAAGTGTGATCATGGTTTTGAAAAATGAACTTAAATTTACTCTAATAAAATGTCATAAAAATATTAATCATTCCCTCCTGATATGGATCATAGTCATTTTAGCACAGCTCCTATTAAATAAGTTCATAGTTCATGTGAAATGTAATACCTCAGATTTCTGGGAGAGCTTATTTATTGATCAGGGCTACCACTCTGCTTGCAATTTATATTTCTTTTTTCCCAAGCACCAGGATTAAACCCAACTGATGTTTCAATCAATCTCAACTAACACAACCTCAGGCTATCAAATTCATCCACAGTAATTTGGAGCAGAAGCCTGCAATGCCTCTGGGCCACAGTGCAGAATTCTACTTCTCTTTTTGGAAAGGGAGAGTGAATTTTTTTCAGGACTCCAGTATTTTCAGGTACAAGCAAGTAATGCTTAAAGTTGCTTTATGGTTTGTGGCAGGGCATCTTAGGGAGAGGGGAAATCATTCTAATGGAGTGTGAGAAGTTTCTTGAGTTCAACAAGTTAATGGAAGACACATGTCTGGAATGATTTTGCTGTTAGCATTTTGTCTGAGAATATACACAGAGGAAAAACAGAAGATGAAATTATAGGACAAGGGTAGACTGAAGGCTTTTGAAGTTTTACTGTCGCTACCAGGAATCGCTGTAACTTTTTTACAGGTTTATGGTATTTCTGTTAAGCACATCCTGGCCAATACTCTAAAAATCTGATTGTGTATCCATGCATGATTGCTTCTCTGCTTTTGCCCTACTGGGCCTATTTAACAGAGCAGGGGCCAAAAATTCCAATGGTCTAGGCATCCAGAAGCACCATAAACGAACTCCTTGTGAATTTGAAGTACACATGATTTTGTAGAAATAATTGGGAGTTACAGGAGACATTGGTTATTAAAATGCTTACTTTAAAAAATAAAACTGTTAGGTGTTGACCACTGTAGAAAACCAGTACAAAAATAGAGTGCCTGCTCAGACGTATTTTAGCATAACTTTACTTAAACGAGTAGCGCAACATTTCAGAGCAAATTTATCTATATACAGATGTCCAGCCCCCGGCTGTGGGCTGGTTTTGACTCCCCAGTGTCATTCAGTGCCTGATCTCCACTTCCCTCTTCCCAAGCAGCCCTTCAGGTACAACCTGTCATAGAACCTATCTGGCCTTCAGGGTCCCGCAGTGCCACATCCTTGACCAGAACAGGTGCTTCTGGCACCATCAGGTGACATCGTTACACGCACATTCCCGACAATAACGCTGTGTTTGCTATGGTGCATCCCGGTGTATGAGCACCGCGTGCTGGCGCCTGGCTGCGTTTGGTCACGCAGCAGATAGCCCAGGAACCGGGGGCGGAGAATATACGGCTCTGCAGTGTTTGCAGAACAGACTATTGGCATTTCCCTTTCCTCAAAAGATTGGGTAGAACTGGAACAGTTGGGAAAAAAGACAAAGATCCTCAGGTGCATCCACTCAGTTGTGACCATAAGTTATACAGCAGACAAAAAGTTTTCCATCTCGTTCCCTGTACACCTTTAGGAGTAAAGGTGCTACAGAAAAACAACCTCAAGGTTCAGTACATTCAATGACTTCATATTTAGTAATTTCTCAGTTGCCTGATGTGGGAAACCGACCCACTCTTTTGAAATGTCTTTCTAAGTCAGCTAAAAACACTCACATCTATTGTGTTTTACTTGAATGCCTCCTCAGATGTGAGCTTTGGCCAGCCTATACTCAGGAACTCTGCTTCAATTTTTCATCTAATACTGAAAAGGGTGGCAAAGATTTCTGAGTTGATTTTCTTCCCCAAAGGCCTAGCAGATATTCTGCTTCTTCCCTTCAGGAAAGGCAACATATGGAAATAATACGGGGCAGATCTCACTCCAAGCCACTTTTATGCTCTTTGAAACCTGACTGTTCAGGCAGTAAAAGTATTTTTTTAACACAACTGCTCTCAGCTACTATGTTCTTGTTAAAGCAGGCAGTTGTTTTCAGCCCAGACAGAATAAATGTAGTGACCCACATACTCTTTGGCCTGACAGATCGATCTCTCCCCGTATCCCCAGTCAAGGCGTATCCTGCCTTTATTGGTGCCTGTCAAGAAACCAGCATACAGCCGCTGGCAGCCGCTTCATACAGTGCAAATTCTCGGTGCTGGGTGACACTGAAGCCTTTTAAAGATAGCTTAATGCTTTCCACCTGCTTCCAGAGAAATACACACGTGCCAAAGGTACAATCAGCATCCCACCGTCACATCTGCTGCCCAAGCTTGGAAGCGTTCTGTCTGCAGCGGAATATTTTGTGTAATTTCAAATACACAGGAATTTTAGTGGGGCAATCTCTAAAGCTGAATAAAGAATTTCACACTTAGTTCAGGTATATTCTTCTGATCTTTCATCATTGAAATGAAAAGGAAATATTTTTATTGTTTAACTGCATCAAATACAACTTCTGCTTTCATTGTATCTCTGTTTTAAAATCAGTTGCGTTCATTACTAAAAATATTGATGTGCATTCATAAAGGGGAAAGCGACTATATGCAATCCGTTTAGCAATGCTAATATTGCTTCGCCAGTGATTATCTTCATCCCAGTGATTATTGTACCAATAAGGGAAGTTCAGAGGATGGTGCTGTAATAAATTATTTTTCCTGAGAGGGATTAAAGTCGCTGATGGTGCCCCATGTGTTCTAATAACCCCGGGCTACAACAGTTTCATCACGCCGTGGTATCCTCTGTTGATTTATTGCTTAGCTAGTGGTCTTTAGAGGGGAGACTTGCTAATAATTTTAATTTACTCCACACACACTTCCACACGGATAGAATTATGTGTATCAGCACACTGCAAACTTTTAACAGCCCGAAAGACTGGTCAAGCAGCAGGCTTTGTTCACAAGGAACTGATCAATAGCTGAAGGCAAGGATCCTGTTCGGACAGAGGGACACCCATTAGGACACACGACTTGTGCCTCTTAAAGACACAGAGACTTTAAAATTCATTTAGTAGCTTTTTACAGGGCATAAGATGGCACACCATTCCTCACAGAGCAACAACAACTAAAATCAAACTAGCTAGCTAAAAAGGCAGAACTCTGATCATTATAACTTTTTAAAGCTGTGATATATGATGGAAAAAAATCAGGTTTTGGTGCATACTAAAACTTTTTTTTCAACAGAATTGTTCATGGAATGTGAGCTGCAGAATCCTGATTTCTGTGACTATAAAAAAAAA
>JAVSBS010000636.1:4825-26198 GCA_033124195.1 Coracias cyanogaster | reverse complement strand
AAAAAAACCACCAAAGCAAGACAGGTACGTGCTTAACTTTTACATTAAAAATACTATCGTGTCTCAAAAAAATCCTGCTAATATCTGCAACACATCCATAGAGGTTATATGGATTTTTAAATTTTCCTTAGGTGAATTGTTTCAATCACTGACTGAAAATGAAAGCACTCACTAGGAAAAGAACATATTTTGTAGGACCTAATTTGTCATTCCAATTTGCAGGTAGAACTCTATTTAAAGTTTTCAATGCCAGAATAAATACTACTGAAAAGACACTCATATGAATTCTCATTAAAGACAGTAGATTGTTGACACCATTGGTCTCTTTCTGCCTGGAAATTTCCTTCTCTCAGTTTCTTTAATGAGAGATTCTAAAGAGCCCACCAACAATGAAGCAATTTGTGTATTTGCTTACTTGGTGGAGATGATTGCCTTGAAGGAGCAGGGACAAACCAGTTTAGTTCATCTCCGTTTCATAATTATTTTCCCCTCGTTAAAACTGTATTTTTCTTTAACTTGTGTCTTTGTGGGGCTCTAACGTAAAGTATTTGGGAAAGGAAAGGTACAGAATCCATCACTAGTATCCATAGCTAGTTTGGTAGAATAAAACAGCAGCAAAGTCCTTCTAGCTACTTAGTTTTAGTACCTAAGGCTTACATAATTCTTCCCTCCTTGTCCTCTTCCCCTCTGCCATGCACTGGGGACTCAAAACAGTTATGTGTGAAGTTCACAGGGAAAATATATCCATGCTTTGAATACTCGCTGCTCACAAAGTAGAAAAGGGAGTTTTGTCATGTAAGGTTGTACGCAAATGGAACTGGCAGCTATTTATGGCCATGAGATCTCAAAAGTACAGGAGATCAGAGTGGTGCAAGCCCACAGTCAGCAGCAGCAGAACTCAAGAGCCGGTCCAAGATAAAAGAACTAACATTGAGGTTGTCCTTGTACGTGTCATCAACTCCATATATAAATGGCAGCCTAGCACACATGTTGGAAACCTCTTGATTTATTTCCATTTGTGTCCTCAAAATTGCAGAGGTTTGGGTAATTGCAGAGGTAATGGAAATCCCAAACTGTTCATCACATGGCTTTTACTTAATTGTCCTGATTTGAAGAGAGAATATACTTCAAAACCCTGTTAAAATTACACCTGGAACGCCACATAGAAAAGTTGTCACATAGAAAAGGGGGGGAAAATATGTTTGTAATGGCACAGGTTTATGTTTCAAGATATCAAAAAGTCAATGTTGGTGACGTGCCTGAATCTGTCGTACTTATGGAGGAAAATCCATTTATTTCAATGTGCATCCAAAACCAATGAGCATTGATAGAAACAAATTCTGCTTGAATAAATACACCAGATTGTACCGTTGACTTCAAAATTAAATCATACATTTTATCTAGCTACTGAGATTTTAAAGAAAGTGCTGAAACCCTAAACCAAGCACGGGGAGAGTTAAGCAAGGGGCACAAGCATATTCGTAGCGTATTTGAGCACTCTTATTTAAATTGCTGACTGTTTTTACACACTGAGTGATGAAGATTTAAGCATCTATTTTATCAACGACTTCTCTCCACTGAAAGAAAAGCAGCATCACGCCATAAAGATGCTTTAATCTCCTTTGCAAGATAAAACACATTGGAACTATATTTAGGTCAATGAGATTGACATCTTTATTCCCATCCATCCCAAGAAAAGGGTACAGAAGACCAAGATGACTACTGGGATTTCTGAGCATGATCAAAATGATGTTAGTATGGCAGATATGTTCTCATTCTCGTCACGTAACCATTGCTGCCTGTGGCTTACATAAGAAAATACCTGATGCTTTTAGTTTAAGAATGACAGGCAGAATGCCGAGAGAAAGACACAAGGCTGCGTACTTTCTAATTCTAAAGAAAACCCAAGAGAATTAAAAGCTACATCTGTAACAGAGATCAGATTCTTACCCTTTTCTGCTAGAGATCAAATTTATACCCTTTCATACCAAAAAATCAGTGAGTAGAGAATTCTTTCTTTCACAGGCCTTGCTCTTCCCTAAAAGTAGGCGCAGACTCAAAGACCAGCCACGTATCCAAACTTTAAAATCCTCATCTAATAAGTTTCCTATTGTTTTTCCTTGTCGCTCAAAAAGATCCAGTGAATTTCCAGTCTTGTTTTGCTTGTTGATACAGAAAGAATATTTTCCCCTGACACAGATGAAACCACGTGAAGCGAAGGACAAAAAGTGGAACATTTTATTACTGGAAACGTATTTCATAATTGTCTGAAGCATTCCAATTTAATCAAACCCACCTAACGTTATTGGTAGCTCCATCCAGTGTTGATTTAATCAAACCAATACAGAGATGTTGAAATCAGCACCTAGGTCAAATAGCTTCCTGAACTATAATTTATTTTTCTTGAAGGTGGACTTATTAGTTTCACACAATTTGACACTTCTGATAATGAAAACATCAATAGCTTGGAACAGTTGTAACAAACGTATGAATAAAAGCCACAGGATCAGACTTTTTGTCTGTTACTGATACCTGGGGAGACTGGGCCACTTCTGAGCAGGACACAGGAGTTATTACAAAGCAGTTACGCAGCTGGGATGGCACCAGGATGCAGTTACGCAGCTGGGATGGCACCAGGATGCAGTTACGCAGGCTGGGAACCGCTGCCTAGAAAGGACCTTGGCACAATGAGAGATGGGGGGCCCGGTGGGCAAGCAGAACCTGAGTCAGCAATGTGCTTGTCCAGCAAAACAGGCCAATGACAGTGGGCTTTGTTAGCAAGAGCGTAGCCAGAAAGCTGAGGAAAGGGGTTTTCCCCCTCTATTAAGCATTTGTGAGATGGCACTGGTGGAACTAGAGGCAATGGGAAAAGCTGTAAAATGGAAACTGCCGTCTTATATTAGGAAATGTGTTTTCACCATAGAAGTAGTTAGTTAAATACCGGGAGAGGGTTCTCAGAGAGGCTGTGAAATCCCTGGTCTTGGAGATACTCAGAACTTGACTGGACAATCCCCCTGGCAGCTGAAGCCAGGTTTAAGCTGACCCTGCTTGCTGGGCAGTGGGGTTGCACCCCGTGATTCCAAACCTCCCTGCCAGATGCTGCAAGCGAACAAAGCTGTTGCTTTGTTCAGTGCCAGCCAGCGTTCTCAAAATGTGTGGGCATGATATGAGACACAGCGTTGGGCAAGGACCGTTCTCATCAGGCAGGACGAGCCAAGGCCACTTCCAAAGGGAGGGACATAATCTAGCCCTATAGATATGAATCCTGCTGTGCCAGAAAAAGGTTTTTTCGTCTATTTTGCTTGCCTTGACAAAGCCAAAATAAAGAGGGCTTACTTATTTATGAACTCTCCAAAAGGCAGTGTCTTTATTTTCCTGAGATCTTCTCATCTGCTAAATAATGCTCCAACACAGTAATTTCAGTATAAATGAAAACAATAATTTTATGTGCCTTTACTAATGAAGTAAAATGCTAATCTTACAAGCGAGTTATAAATGAACATTTCTCTCCAAATGAAATATTCATCAGAATTCAACATTATAGCAAAATTAGAAGAGTAATATTGACTAGCTACGGCTGAACACTAATTGCTTGTCACATTGTTATGAATGTTTTTCGTTATATACATTATTACATATATAATATGCTCTAATACTACTGTTCGGTAACAAAGAGTCTGATTTTCTGGGGTGATTCATTTATAGCTTACCTATACGAAAAAGCAATGTATTGATTATTTCAAATTTTCAGCAGAATTCTCCCCTGTGACTAATTGTGTATTCTGATGTTCTTCCAGTCTTACCTCCCTCTGCAGAGCTCCCATGAATCTTTAATCCCCTTCTAACTCAGTGATGCCAGAATCACTTCCCATCATCCTATCCACTCGGCTGAATTCCAATGATCTCCCCAAAACAAATCAAAATATATTTCTGAGACCGATTGCTTCATAAGTTATGAGCTACAATAAAAGAACATCAAGTTTCATTACCCCCCACACTCTTAAAGTGTTTTCCAGCAGTATTTCTTCTGGTTGTTTCAAATGCTTGGGAGTATGGCAAAACGGGAAAATAAAAGCCTTTTCCATATCAAAACTGATCCTTTGGAAAAATTCTTCCCATGAAATGGATGAGTTTTAATAAGTTTTTTCAGTGCTGAAGTATTTCACTAAAATTGTTATGAGAAAGGTTTCTATACACAACACGATTTTTTTTTCCCCTCTTTCATCAGCATTATTTTCTGCTGGTCATAACCTTTCATTTATTATTGAGCTATGCAGCTTTTTCTCCCCCATTTTTAATTGAGTTTTTAGCACTCTACTATTTTTATATTTTATGTTAATGCATTATATATATATATAAACTTTCCTCACTCTTCTCAAATAACCTTTATTGTTGTTTTCTTCACTGTTGCATTGCTTGTTCCTTCATAGAGAATTGCAAGAACAATGCAATTTTAGTTTTCATCCTGTATCTTTGAAACCATTAAGTTTGAAAATAAAAATTTTCATTTTCATAACGCTGTATTGGTCTCTTTCATCTCTTATATTGGAAATGAAAGTATTTTTTTAAATACCCAGATTTTTTCAATTATTTCAATATTTTATAATGTATTTATTATAATTTATTTTGTAGTATCTATTTATACTAGTGCTAGAAAACAAGCCACTGTAAGTTACGTAAAGCAGATATTGTATATGCTGTATATTTTATAGGAAAAAATATCTAGACAGCTAGCCCCAATGATTATTCCTCCCTCATCATGTCGAATTTACCTAAACCTCTCACTTCTCACTGGGCTACAACTTGACCTTTTATTGTAAGATAATCTGTAGTAGTTAACTTCACAAGTAAAAGTGGATCATGAGCTCCTGGCACTCTTTCTGGAAACGCAGGATAACTCTTTACGGCGTGATAGATACAGTCGGTGGAACCCTCATTTTGAGAGGCAGTGAGAAAAACAAATTGAGAGGAGAACACCAAAGGAAAAGCAAACCATCAGCAAGCCGGTAGGTTCTTTCAGGCTAGCCTGTGCGAGGTGAGGGACAGCACCCCACTTCTCCAGGGGAATTATCTGCAACTTCACCATTGCTCTTTGCTGTAAAAGGAAGGCACCTGCTACACATCTCCCCAGTTTAGATCCCTTTTTTTCTTGGCTGTCTACAGAAACAACCAGTTAATCTCTGTATTAAGAACACATAAAGAAACATGCTACTCTCTACTGAATTATGCCATACATGAGATTAAATCCAGAAACAAATCCCAACATTTCTTCAAGTTGGATATTTCCTGAGACATTCTTATTAGAGCTACAGCTAATAAACACATTTTTCAATATTGGGCAGCGGACCCTGAAACCATGGTCTGACCAGATGGGTACAAGCACACAGGCAAATAAATAATTCAAGATAAATGAGGATTCACAGCCCCTGCAGGAAATGAGTGACAGATCTCATGCTCAGAGCATTAACATGACATCTATTCAAAAGGCTTTAAATTTATGTGGACCGTTAACACCGCACACATGTGCGCAAACACATGCCATTTCTTAATCAGTCCTGGCTCTGTTCTCATGTACCAGCCCCAGGTCAGAAAGGGTGAATGCTTCCAATCAATATCCAGTTGTTAGAGTAACAGCCATGTCCGTTCTGGATGGCTGAGTGGGTGAAAACATGTTTGTTCTACTTAATGTGACACAGTCCCGTCAAATTAACAACCACGACAGCAGAAGCGGGCTTGCTTAATGGGCTGAAGTCAGTTCCTCAGAGAATTTGTTATCAACACTCAACCAATAGATCTGGAACCTCATTACTAAAGGTTTATTTGCAGATAATAACTAAAGGCGCACTTTATGGACATAGGCGTTGTCTGATTTTAAAGATACAGCATGCTGCGCTACTTAGTAAACGGATTGCCTTTAAATTGACATAACCTCCAGATAACATGGGGCTGTTACGTGAGTAGCAGAGTTCTTTAGCCAAGCCCCTGTTCGGTTAAGCTGCAATAGGTACTAGCCTTGTAAACATGCAGAATTTCTTTTTCCTGCTGTGTGTCAGGGGTAACTGTACAGGACACACAAGAAAGCCGACCCTCCACATGTGAGTCTAAATCAAGGTCTGAACCTCAACTTTGAGCTCTCCTGCGTCTTGCTGGAACGGAGTAACGGAGCGGTTACAAGCCAGCTCCAGTCTGGAGCAGCTCTTGCCACAGACACGCAGAACTCCTTGCCACGCAGCAGGAACATGCTGATAATCGGATTACCAGATTCTTTTCCCTTTTCCACTCCTCTGAGAATGATGTCTAGTGGTAATAGACAGTAGAGTCAATCAAAATCATTCAGAAAAACTCCTTTTAACAAGCTATGGCTGAAATCTGTCTTAATTGGTAGTGCTTGATGCTCAGCTATGAGAGAATAAATTTTATTTAGCTTCTTACAGTTAATCTACTTGTATATAGGAAAGGATTTTTCTTTACCTAAGTGATGGACAGAAAATTCTGGCAAAGAATTTCATACTTAGGATTACAGAGTCTGTTTTTTATGAAAGAAATTTTTCCTGCTAGTTGGCATAGGATTAATAGTTTCCTGTTTCCCAAGATGGGTATTCTTTGCCCTGGGGAAAGCAGCGTGCTGTTGAGGTGGCGATGTCGCAGACAAGGTCTGGCTGGGTTGGCAGGAGGACCTTGCAGCGCTAAAGGAGCCCATGCCCGTGACCTCTGCACAACCACAGCGCAGGCTGCCTGGTGCCACCAGAACTGAATTTGCTGCTGTAAGGATGTGAGGATGTGGCTCAGGTAGCTCTGCTACACAAAAGAGAGAGGAAGAAGAAAGACAGAGCAGCAGAGCCACATTTAGCTTTCCTATAGGAATGGAAAGGTGAAGATGACAACTGATATTTGGGGGGAAATCATCTTCTTCCCAAACGGGTACCACGGCCGGGCTGGCTTTCCCGAGCTCCCAGCATTTTCCTCTCCTCAGCTCTCTGCTGCTACAAGACGTTTGCTTTGCGTTCACACAGAACCAGCCCCGAGCGTTCCCTTGTGCAAAGGGCCATTTTACATAGTTCACAGCCTTGACCATTCCTGGTTGATTTCCACTGGGAAATCAAAATTCAGCAGATTGCAAGATTAATTCTCTGCCACATTTCAGAAAACATACTGTTAACTACAGAAAGGCTTAGAAATTCATATGGGAAATCTTAATATTAGTGTACCTCCACCTGACATTGCTCTCAGTAATTCTCATTTTTACTTCTAAAAATTGTAGATTCAATTAGTAACCCAACACTAAAAAATCAACCATAATGAAAGTTTAATGGAATAATTAGTTTATGAGAAGATCTAATAAAGGAAAACGCTAGGCCCACATATTAAATTCTCCTGTAAATAAGGTTGAAGGAAGCGTTTCATCAAAATTATTCAATGGAAAACCATCCAAATCGTTTCACAGAAAATTCTATTTTCAGTTTTTATCACTCCTATCAAAAGGATCTTCTTTCTACAGAGAACTCAGAATTATAACTGAAAAAAACCCCTTATATACCTGAAAACAGAAATATTTTGGCTGCAGCTGAACAGCCTTTGATTAGGAGATGCTGCCACTTAAGAATTACAGGATTTGGAGTGCAAGAGTTTGTTTTGTATGGTACTGAGGAGGGTGAGACAGAAAGATACAGTTCACAGTCACTTCGTGGTCTCTGGACTTAACTAGGAACAGCAGAAATGTGACCAAACGGCTCGTAAGAGGTCTACGGTCATTCCAACTTCTTTATTGGACTTAAGCTGCTAAAATACTGCAGTTCTGCAATGTACGCTAAAGCAGGTATGTTTCTGAAATCTCAAAAAGCTTAGAGAAGGAAAACTAAGGTGTAGGAAGGTTTAACCCATCTATGCCTCACTATTAGAGATTGTGTTTCCATCACAAAATTTGTTTAAAATACTATTTTCTATAATAAAACATTAATCAATTTAATCAGTCAAATTAATCAGTCAAAGCTTTGGCAGCATCTTGAATTCACTGCTAATAATAGCTAATGAAGAACAGCAAATAAAGCTTTATTTAAGAAATAAAGAATTATTCTAACATTTGGCAGAGCTCTCAAAGGATTTTTCCTTAAAGTTTTGCTGTTAAAAGTTTTTATACCTCCTAAATCCCAATTTAATTATCTCTCTGCTTGCCAGGCCTTGGAAAACATACTTGAGTCTTTTATTCAGTTTGTATTTGCTTTTGAGTTTTTTAGCAACACCCCCCCGCTCTCTGTCTGCTGGGGAGCAATCAATACTCTCCGTTGCATTCAAAGAAAAAATCAGACAGAAAAAAAAAAGAAAAAACAAGAAATACCTTAATCTCCTGATTTTAGGCCTTACTGAGTGAACATATGGAGGTGGGACCAATTCACGTCTGCATTTTAGAGTTAGCTTTCGTCGTCGGAGTGTAATCCACAGGCAACAATTTGCAGCTTTGTATGTCTTATGCTCAATTTCCAATTCATCAGGAACCTTTTCATGTGCAATTAAGATTTAGGAAGGTGGATATGGGAAAAATGTAACAGACTTGGGGCAATAGCCTGGCCTCAGGAACTCAGTCGGCTTTTGCTCCTGACTCCAGCAGAGACGGAATCTCCTCTGTCTGGACTGCCATTTTCCCCTGCCGAGGCCTCAGCTGCATCCCTTGCCAGGCATCACAGCAACAACAGCCTGCCATCAGAAATGGTTGAATTAAATGGAGATCTTTGAATAGTTTAGCCAACAGGTTAAAAAAAAAAAAAAATATATATATATAACACCTTGGGATTTAATAGTGAAAAGGAATGATGAAGCACAAAGCGTGATGAAATGGGCTGGGAGGGTGTCTGTTTTGGAGACAAGGGAGCAGAAAAGCTTGCTGTTCTGTGACATGTGTCAGTCACAAAGCAGGACTTTTTAAAATGAGATGACAGATACTTGGATACCTCTGCCTGGTAATCAAATCCTCTAAATCTATCAGCGCCAAGAACTCAGCTGGAAACAAGACGGAATCATATCACCTTCTCCTTAAAAAGAAGGCATAGGGAAAAGTGTAAGAAAAGTGTTTGCAGGGTAAGAGAATAAAGAGCATAAATTTCCTATGCATGAATAGCCAGTAATTCTGCATATTTTCCTTTTCATCTTAGTAAAATATTTTCTTATGAAACATCTAAACAAATATTCATTCTAAGGTTGGCTGCATGATGAAGAGCATTGCCAGTAGGTCAAAGATGGTGATTCTTGCCCTCTGCTCAGCACTGACGGGACACAACTGGAGTGCTGAGCCCAATCCTGGGCTCCCCAGTACAAGAGATATGGCCATAACTGGAGTGAGTCCAGTGAAGGGCTACAGTCATGACTGAAGGATTGAAGCATCTGTGACATGAGGGAAGCTGAGAGCGCTGGGGCTGTCTAGGCTGGTGAAGGTTCTTAGGGATCTTATCAATATATGTAAGAGCTGAGCGGTAGGAAGGGGAGAAGGAAGATGGAGTCAAGTGCTTTCATTAGAGCCAAGTGCAAAAGAGGGAATGGAAAGAAATAAAAACACAGGAAATGTTATTTAAACTTAACAAAAACCGATTTACTGTGAGGGTGGTCAAATACTGGAAAAGGCTGCTCAAATCCAGGTCCTGAATTTAGATTGTCCTGAGTTCAGAGTCTCCTGTCACATGGAAGAAGTTGTCTGCGCCTTAACTAGATAGAGACACAGAAACTCCTGCTGTGCAGAGGATGTTAAAGCAGCAGGAAAGAAAGCTGGATTAAGTAAAATGGGCACATATTATTTGGAGAGGAGTTATCACTGACAGTTCTGAAAGTAACCACCACTCTAGAAGACCTAGGAAGCACATTAAACTAATTTAATTTTAATACAGAAAAGAACTGCCACTGATTCTTATTTGCAACGTACCCATTTATAATGGTTTAGTTATTTCTTCTTTTATATATGTTTTTAAAGGCTGGCTTCTCCTCTTGGCTGCTTCCTATCACAATGAGGTTAGAAATGTCAGAGCTGTTTGCTGGGAGCAGCGAGCACAGGTGTGGCTCAGTTTCAGCAGTCACACAAGACGATTTTCTGACCCATAATTCGTGGATTCATTGCATGTTGGCAGGAGATTGAAAGGGGAAATGGAGGTTGTAAAAGAGGGTACTCGGAGCAGACATCTGCCATTCTTACACAGACGTACAGCATCAGAGGAGAACAAGACAATGCAATGTATCTTAAGACCTCTGAGCTTAAGAGAAGGGGCTCTTAAGAACCTCATCTTAAACCCTGAATGTAAATGGTTTTCTCAAAAAAACCCCACTTTTTGCCTTCCCTAACATCACAACTTATCCCTTGGAGAGGTGGAAAGCACAGACTGTAGCCAAGCAACAACAAGACTCCTCTCTTCAAAGCAAAACAGAGCCTCAGCCCACACCACCCCATCCTTTCCTCACCAACACACAGCACAGCCTGCACCCAGACAGGCAAAAGCCTGGGTGTTTGTTTCTCCAAAAGAAGTAAACAAGATTTATGAATAGATTAAGCTCTTTTAATACACTTCGAAATCCTCCTTTCATCAGAACGCAGTAAGGCTGACAAGCGAGCTGCCAGAAAACACAGTCTGCTCAGCCTGAAAGCACTTTAGACAATCAGAGACAAAACTTTTGTGCAGATTCACGTGATTCCCCTGCGCAGTAAACCGAGACCTGTACAATTAATGGAGCTGCTGGTTTCCTCGAAAGAAATAAGTTTTAATAAAAATAAGAAAGATTAGATTCTCAATAGAGAAAAAAGTCCTCACAGAGTGAAACTCTGAGCTTTAGATTTAAAGTCAATTAACCAATTGAAGCAATACCAAATGGTAAGTTTTTGGAAAAGTCAGATTCTTACCTGCTTACCTTTTCTCTCCCTCTTTGGCTAAAAGGGCTAACAAAACTACATGCAAAAAGCATTTCCAAATGTCCATTTGTCATTCAAAGAGATTAATTTTGCTCTAGCGCAGCCGTGCTCTTGCCCATCCATGCAGGAACACTCTGTTTTCCTAGCAGGCTCTAGTGCTGGCACTGTTTTAGAAAAAAGTCTCGCCCAAACAGTTTCAGGGAGGTTACGGAGCATTACCTGTTGCATCCTGGCCTACCAAACTAAAACACGAGCTCTTTCCCATTGAGTTGTCTGCCCTAAGCCATTAGTTCTGCTGGTAAGACACATTCCTCCTTCACTCCCTTCTGATTAGAGGACATTAATAACACAACTAGTGTTACCCCTTCAGAAAAAGACAGTCAGCAAAACCATGTGGTTTTAGCAAATGCTGCCACTTAGCAGCAGATGGACAGAGGGCACGCTGCCGACCTTCTCCTGCCTCAGCTTCCCTACCTGGAACTTGGAGGACAATAGAGATCTGGATTGCGACTGGCATTGAAAACCATAGATGAAAAGATATATAAAACTGGGCCTTTAACAATAGCTGCCAACAGACCAGATGAGAGTGTGCTCCACAGCTAAATGTCCAGGTCCTCCTGCCACATATGAAGAGGAGAACGATGTACACAGAGAAACTACTACAGACACTCGGTGGGAGCAATATATAAGTGCATTTTGCCATTATCAAGGCTCTATGTAGAAAAATAAATAGCTAAAACACCCAAATAGCATTTCTTGTGTTTTTCCCATACGAAAGCTGCTATTTATTTTCCAGATCATCTTTAAGTGGAGGAAAGGTAGGTGGAAAAGAAGGGAGGAAAGATTCACTTAATATTCATTTGCATAATAACTAGCTTTGCTTCTAACATACTGACTCTCAAATGGGTGCAAAATAGGAACTGCATTTAAGTTGCTTGACTGCGTTTTGACATTCACTGCTATATAATCAAGTAAGAAAGGATCTAATTCTGTTAATTGATGATCAATACAGCCTGCATTATATTTGACTCAATGATTTGCCATAATAACATTATCAATTACTGAGTGGCGTTTTCCTTCTCCCACAACTTACCTGTAAGTAACACTGTGTGTCACAACGTATTCAGTGGCAGCATCACAAACCCCAACCCACCACAGAGGAACGTGTTATTCTCAGGGTTTCAGTAGAGCCAAATAAACGTTCTTAGGAGACATCTAAAATGAAAGGCATTTTCTCCTGCTTAAATTCTCTCCTCAAGGACTGACACAACTTTTCACTGGAAGTGAGTAGAGATGATGTGATGAATGACAGGCCAAAAACTTAACTAGAGATGTAAATTTGTTATTGTCAGATATGCAGCTTTACCCAACCTACACATTATCTCAACTAATCATGTGTGAGATGTCTCAGGTGAAATATCTTTTAACCTTCAGAGATAAGAGAGAATTACAGCTAACATACACTGCTCTAGGTTTTGGCAGTGCAGATTCCACAGGACATAACCTGCTTGCAATGTGTTTCAATCAATTTAAATTGATTTTATGAAAGCTGTGTGACAAGCTGTTGGGATACGGCAGTTCTCTTTGATTAGATACATTCTATCCTGGTATAGCCACTTTTCCTTTTGCAGTTGCCTTTTTATAACATTCTGCAATCAGGAAATAATTCATGGTGAATAATTTACTTGACAAATTTAGGCAATATACACAGAACCTACACAAGGGTCTGTCTTTTGGGAGCACGCAGAAGAACTGGGGCATAAATAGATCTTTTGGCAGTAAATTTGTTCACAGACCTGTAAGGCTGCTCATTATTTGGAATTACAGACTGACGCACTTCCCTATGATCATCTAAAAGTACAACATTGAAAGAAAATGATTTCTTAGACTGCTAGGGGTAATTGTATCTGCTCATCAAAAGAAACCACTCCTGTCCCTCAGGTAGATGTGTGTAACTTCAGAATCCAGGCAGGACTTTAAAAAGCTGTGTAGCTTTACCTAGATAAATGCTGATGCTGAGTGGGTGCTTAAGGCTTTTGCAGGCAGGCTTGTGCCAGCTTTGAACTGGCTGCTCTGACCACACGCAGCAATGCAGTTGAGGAAGCGCCGAACACAAAATACGTTGCAGCTCTATGGAAATACGTGATTAGCCCAAGTCTGGTTGTGCGTGTGGCAGGATCTTGCTACCAGTGCTCCGTACACAACAGCTCAAATTGTTGACTGTTGTGTGAGCGTGCTCTTGGAATTAGTCAGAGGAATGCAGCAGCTTTGTGAGAATAAAGAGGGTTGAGAACGTGAGTAACTTTTCGCACTCCCTAATGAGGTTCTGCTTTTGGATGGTAAAATACAACTTAGGCTAGGAGGCGGCAATTTTATCTGATCGGTGTGGTTCCCCCTGCGTTTACTGCCTTAGATGGTATCTGTGGGAGCTGGCATTGACTCATTCTCTAGGCTATGATGAGGAAAGGAATTATTTAAAGTTCTTTTGGATGACTAATGCAGCAGAAAAAGGCCATTAGTGCAATTAACATCCATTAATATCATTATCCTTACAAAAGCCTCCATAAAATAATTAGAAAACGGTATCATTGGAGCTCTTTGGCCCTAAATGTTATCTTTAGCTATGTATGTGCATAAACTCTAAAATCTCCATCTGGTAGGTGCAAGGGAAGCTTTTAAACCCGATATTGGAAGGTATTACCTGCCTGAACTTCAGCATCAGTGGCTATGTAAGCTTTAGTTTGCGAGTTTACCAAGCAAACCCACATTCATCTACATTATCTTTTCTATGAGCAAGAATGATACGCAGTGATTGCCATCTAAGTAAGCTTATAGGCTATTAAAGAGTGGCCTTACTGCTCTTCACCGAGTAGGGGCAGGTCAGTTTGAAAATCAGTTATGTCCATACTCATGCACCAAGAGAGAAATGAGTATCCAAGACAGAGAAAAGAGGGTCTTAGCTCTGCTTCCCTACTTGTAGGTCCCAGCATGGGGAGAACAGTGCAGAGGGGCTGATGGGAAGAGGACTAGAAGAGGGGGATGGCTCCTGGAACAAGACATAAAATCCTCCTTGGCTTGTTAATATTCTATACCATCTTTTTTGCTGTGCTTATGGAGTTCATTTTGAAGGTGTGAAGATGACTAATATGTATCCTTTTAAAGTGTAACAGATGGTACAGACTTTCTGTAAGTTGTCTTAAAAAGATGATACCGTGATACTGAAAATAAGATGACTAAATGTTTTGGGACTTAAATCATCCGATAACATTCTCTACAGGAGTCAAGAAATACGAAAATTCAGAAGCGATACACGCATTTTGCCACCAGATACTCTCATACAAGATCTTATATCTTTCTGAGGCACTAGAGATAGGAAAAATAATATATTCCTTTAGGTCACACTAGGTTCTAGGGCAGAAGCAGCTACATATAGAGAAATGTGGTATAGCAGGGGATGCCTGTCACTGGTTACACACATTATCTAGAGGGTACTGAAAGCCTCTTGTCTTCTAAGAAGGCTTAACCATAGCACCTCTCTAATGCTGATTTTTCCTGTATTTCCCCGAACTTTCAAATATCACTAGGAAGAAGAGTCAAGAGGAAAAAGGCCGGCACTGGTTCACCCCATCTTACTGCAAACCGGGGTCATGAGCTCAGGTTAGACTCGCAGCCACATGAAGACGATAGGGTGGAGGTTAAGGTATCTTCCCAGTTTGAAAAAATACATTACAGTTTAAATGAGGAGAGAGCCTAGGCTGAAATCAGATACCTCCAAGTGAAATCCTGGCTCCCCCCTGAACAATCTGTGTATTGCCATTCTGAAAACCAGCACTATGACCAAGGGCATAGGCAATGCTTGCAAAACCAGTGAGTGCTTTCGTTCGTTTGGCTCCTGGACCTGTGTAATGGTGACTACAAAATCCTGAAGTTCTCAGTGATCAGACAAGATAAGAGACATCTGAACTCTGAACATGGCATGGAACTGTTTAAAGAACTCTAAAAAGGAGATATATTTTCAAATCAGACAAGCAGAGATAGAAAAGGGAAATCATGACATAGCTACATGAACTTAGGTGAAAATTACTCTTAGGCCGCTCAAAATATGAGCGGAGCTCATAAATGCCAATGAAAACCTGATTGATAAATCCCCATTCTGAATCTTACTAGGTACTTTTTTTCTGGCAGATCCTGATTCATTATTCATAATTGCTTGGAGCCGATAGGCTGGCTAATCAAAAGCCAGCTCGTGAATCATGAAAGGTAAGTGTATTTTCAGTATTTGAATTTTCATTCACTCATCAAAAAAAGAGGGGGGGATAGATGTTCATTATTTAGTATTGTCTCTTATTTCTCCATTTTTGAAGAAGTCTGTTACTTGAGGGAAGAAAAAAGTGCCTTAAGTTACCACTTCTATGCCACTAATAACATGGTCTATAAGCAGATCCTTCCATGTTGTAAATCACATTTATTCTATGTAGATGGCAATTGTCAGGATGTGCACAATGAGACAAAGCTACAAACAATAAACTAAACACCTCTGGTAGGTAGTATCTGTATCTGGTGATGACTAGCAGGTGAGAGTCTGTAGGAGCAGAAATCAATTCACAAAAGATATTTACAAATCAAACAGGCTAAGATGACAGAAGGGATTATTTCCAATTAATAACTCAAACAGATGTATTTGAAACTAACACTCAGAACAAATGCCCACACCAAGTGCTGCGCTAATTGCCTTAAAGGCTCTGTCTAAGGGCAAAACCTGCTCCCAGTGATGGTCAGCTGAAGAAATTTAAGGAGGAATATAAGAACAGAACATACAGAGAAAATCCATTCAGGAACATTTCAAGGAATACAGAAGAATGCTGTGCAAAACTGCAGTGATGACACATTCTTATTTACACAGGTTTAGGACCTAGTCCAGCCTGAAACAATCAGCTGTCAAAAGTAGAGCAATGCAGCAGTGCTCTGCTGATCATATTTCTTCCCCAAATTGCATCATTTTTTCAATTTCAAAACAAAACCAAACCAAAATCTGTTTCCCCAAAGTACAAGGAGCTAATAAAGGTTTTAAAGTTCTTGTAGGCTTTGAGAAAGAATGGAAGATATTTCTCCTTCTCCATTTAAGCATACTTCAACAGAGAAGAGATGACATTTTGAGTTAGCAGCTGTGGTGCTCTCAGGCCCTTTATGAAGTTTGAAGCAAAGTGAGAGGACTTATAGTCTTTGGTTCTTGCTATCAGCATTCACGATACTGGACCAACAGGAGAGATCATGTTTGAATGAACAATTTTCTGCAGACTGAGAAGAGGATTTTGAAAGTCAGTGCCACTGGCAGATCTTCCTACCAACTCCCCTTCAACGCCCTGTAGGAAAGAACACGAGCAGAATAGCAATGCTACGTGGTGTCTCAGCAAACTTGGAGAAACAGCTGCAGAGCCCTTGCCCAGAGCGAGGGCACGCAGGAGGGTTAGGTGCCATGGCGGGTGGTGCAGAGACAGCAGCAGAGAGCAGCGAGCCCGTGTGTTCACAGTATTCTGTTATCTGGGTCATCTGCCAAGACTATGAATAACCTTTAAGGCCAACACCATTAAACCATTTCTTGGAAAGCGTTTCTGCGGTTTGCGGTAGGAATCCAAGTTTAGGCTATATCTGTGCTGCATTTGTGAGCCCATGTGTTGCAGTAATCTTTCAGGGTAATGCATTGGCAGCGGCAGGAGACATTTTATTTTTACAATTGCTGGTGCAGTAGAAGCATAGTCGTCTGCACTTAAATACACTTTATGGTTATTCACATTAGGGGCAAATTTTCAAAGAGCTGCTAGGGTTTTTGGCCAGGTATGCCACAGCTTTTATTGGGAACTGCATGTGTTAAACTGAGCAACGTGCTTTGAAAAACATACATACGCTTTCTTCCTCTGAACATTCAGGAATGTCTGATTTTTTTTTTCCCCTAAATTGTAAAGGCAGTTAGTGAGGCTGACAGTTTGAAAGATGTGCTGGGAGAACTTGGATTCTCTGGCATGTCTGGGAAAGGCTCTGTGCCACCTGAGGATCCTCTCCAGCCTGGGGAGCCCTCCTGTGGTGTGCTCCAAAGCCCTTGGCAGGGCTGAAGCAGTGCAAGTGCACTCTGCAGGGTCGAAGCGCCAGGTCCGATTGTAATGGTCAAAGAGATACGTTCAGGATCAATGTGGTACCCTTTCCCCTCCCCTCTCTCCAAGTATCCTCTCTTCCCCCCAAATAGACATATTTGTTTCAGAGCATTTTCCTTCCTGATTCATATGCTTGAGAAGAGGTCTAAGCTGATATTAAAACATCCCTTTCCAAGCTGGACAGCCCACCGTCAACAAAACGAGTATGGATTTCACGCAGGCCCTTTGGTGCTCCTGCTGGCTTCAGTCCTGCAGAAACCCTGTCAACTCCAATATCCTGTCAGCTCACAAAGGGAGAGCCAGCCAGAGAAGCAGGAGGACTGGAGCAGGGCCTCTGTCCTCTTGAACCACATATGGCAAAACAACAGCCACCGCAAATTCAGAATCCTTACTGTGCTGCCCAGCATCCCCAGATTTTCCCCGATTATGGGCACATTTTGTGTAAAAGGAATATCAGATCTTGTGACTGTTTCTATAACACTCATTACAAAATATTTGCATTTATAACAATTATAAAAGCAATAAAAGTATAACAAATGTTATTATTTCAGCCTGTAATTAAATGCACATTTTGTAATTTGGAATTCAAATTGGCCTTAGGATGTAAAAGTCAACTTAAGATATAAAAAGTGCTGGCTAGAATATGTTTAAAATGTATTTTTATACTTTTTGAAAGAAAGTGCTCATTACTTGAAATATTAAGACAACAGTTGGATTTGCAGAAAAAGGGAGGCTGTCGCTTTACTTGGTCCAAGGTGCCAACTCAACACATTAATTACTGTTTAACATGGATACAGATGCTGCTCTAGGCAATTTTCACGCAGTATTTGGAGGAAAAGTTCCGTTTCAATCATAATCAAATGAGGCATTATGTAAAACCACTCTACAGCAACTGTACACCTCACTCGGTGCACATGCTGGTGTTGTTTTTAAAAATAGATTAGGACACGTGTAAGAATCTAGCAGGCTTAGAAAACCACTTTTCTTTACCAAAACCTAATCTAGCAGCAGATGGTGAACTGGCTCTAAAGAAGCTGAGAAGTCAGTATCCTTTTCTCCAGCCTTTCCTTTTGATACGAACCAAGATTTTATCCAGGCAAAGATGGGTGGAGCAAAGACTATTCTCTCAGGAAGTGTTTGAATTAATGGAGAGATGAAAGAAATTAACGATATTGCCATTCAGCTCAGACAAAATGCCAACCTGAGGAGATTCTGAAAGCTCTCTAGGAAGGAAAAATAAAGTATTTTTTCTTCTCCAAAAAGAAAGGGTAAACCAACAGCTACAGAGGCCACTGGTTCAATACTGAAAGACAAAAGTATTTGAACTTCCTGATCCATGAACCATTTTCAAAGAATTTTTTCTCTATTAAGGTAGTGATTCCTGGTTTAAGTACTTGTAATACAGCTCAAAGCAGGGCGCACAGACAGAAGAAGCAGTTGACGGGTTTTGAAGTCTGCATTTGTAATATAATCGTGCAATGCTAACGTTCTGGCTATTTTCACTCAGCCTGTAAAAACAGCATCAATATAACTGTTAAGCCATATGATACAAAGTACCCATATGTACTCAACTGAAGAATTAGGCAATTTGCTTTTATGCTCTTGGCATATTTTAAACTAGAACTTAACAATTAGGAACTAAATACACGGTAAAATGAGCATTGTAAGTTCATCACAATGCTGAGATAGTGGATTCTGACAAACCTTCTGCTATTTTTCAGTCAGGAGTCTCAAACAAAAGGTAGCACTTTTCTGCAGTTTGAGAACATAAATTCTATAATGTTGTAAAGCAGGTTTGATGCTAGAAAGCCAGATGATAGTGCAGAAAACATCAATAGCTGCAATTCTGTAGAGGTGCACTACTGGAAAAAATAAATGGACATAATCCTATTACTAAAAGGCATTACCTTAAAGAAGTATCGCAGATTTCAAAAGACCATATATCTATATTCAGGGAAAAAAGACGCCACCTTTCTCAAGCAGCAGAAGTTTGCTGGCACTAGGTGTGATCTATGATCTAGTCCTCAGAAGGCAGCAACAGTACAAAACAAACGGTCACATTTTCACTTGTAGAAGAAACCGTTCTTCCTCCTCTCATCCCATCATTTCTTTTCTGAACAGGAGAGGATAGTCAG
This sequence comes from Coracias cyanogaster, assembly GCA_033124195.1. NCBI lineage: Eukaryota > Metazoa > Chordata > Aves > Coraciiformes > Coraciidae > Coracias > Coracias cyanogaster. The sequence goes on along the minus strand of JAVSBS010000636.1, from coordinate 7,032 downwards.
CTGCCATGATCAGTACCTAGGCTTTATACATCTCCCTCCTTTCCTAAATACACAGTTCATTATAGAGCATAATAAAACTTGCACGATATCTTACGCATTTCTGAGCAACCTAAACCACTACTATCTCCCCAAACTTACTTCAGTGCTTTAAGTTCAATTAAGAATGTTCTCAATGGTTCATTTTTGGTCTCTGGAGAGGGACTGATGTGCTGTGGTAAAACTGAGCTGAAGCTTTGAAGGAGGCTGGAAAGGTGACTGATAGAGTTGAATGCCTTCGAGGAATTTTTTAAATCCCAGCCTATTTAAAGAATGACATTATTCTGAGATAAATATCAGAATCCCGTAATAGAGGGAATGCACAGATATGTCTTCATGTTACTAGGCTTTATTTCAAGGTAAACTTTTTTTCTTCCCTGACCTGTTCTTTTTAATGTGTATTTTTGTACGTCCTTTGGTTTGTTTGATCCTTTTGGATTTAACTGGAGTGCTGCCTTGATCATTCCTACACAGCATTACTGCATGATTTGTTAATTCAAAGTCTGTTTCTGTGGTGTTTTCTCTCATTCTGAATTGTTTATTCACGTAGGCAGTGCTTTCTCTGAGCGGCAGCACCCCGTCACTTCCCCGTGACATCTGCTTCTGTTCCCCACCTACACCCAGCAACAAAAGGTGGTGCCTGTTTTGCCCCCTTCATCCCTTGTAGGGAGCGCGGCAGTGCTGGGGGGCTTGAGCTCTGCTCTGCGCAGCAAACAAACAAAGCCTGTTCTCTTCCAGGAACAGACAAGTGTTGAGATGAAGAGGGAGAGATACACCAGTACCTTCCACTTGCAGCAAAGGTATTGCCGCTTACTTCAAAACACAGAAGGGTTTTTCTAAGCGGACGTGGTTGGAGCGTGCTGGCCAGGATGCTGAATAGTGCAGTTGTCTGCCAGGATAGAGATACCAGACTTGGCACAGCGTGTGACTAGTAAAAAAATTTTCTTTGGTTTTTTTTTTTTGAGAAGGACTTTTTTTGTGCTTACAAGAGTATATGATGTATAAAGAAACCCAGCTCTTTGCCAATGTTTTTTTTTCCTCTTTCCCCATATCATTTCACAATAGCTAGAGCATTTTGATTTAAACTTCCAGATATACTCCACACCCAAACAGTGACTCAAATGACCTATAGTCATGATATACCTGCAATAATAAAGCAACTGGATGCAAATAAAAAAACCTGAGGCTGTAAACACAGCTTCAGTCTGAATGGTCTTGTTGTATTTCATCCTCTCATTTTAATTCAATACTAAGCAAAGCATGGAAATGTTTACCTTTGTCTGATCTTTAATTCCCTAAATTTATGTGGAATCATGCACAGATGCTCTGGAAACCAGCCTGGAAAAGCCTGGCATTTTAATTGATCCCAGAGCCTCTTTCCTCACAGCCCCTGCTGCTACAAAGTCTGCTACTTGCTCCAGAGGGGCTGCGCGGTTGCCTAGCCACGGTGAGTGGCCAGGCAAGGTGGAGAAATCCAGGGGAGGAAGTAACCAATCAATTTTTTAATTTCCCTATGTAAACAGCAGCAAATCAGGATGGATTTGGAAGTCTCATTAGTGGAAAGTGAGATGCATTGTGTGCATTTTAACATATGTATTAACCGTATGCAGTGGCTTGCAGCCAGAAATTATAAGCCACTGGGTACATTTCACAAAGCTTACTTCAGAAGACAATCTAAATATGGCATTTAAAACTCTGAATGGTTTGGTTTGTTGTTGTTTTTAAATTTTATTTTATTGGGGTGGGATAATTTTTTCTCCTCTAAAGAAAGGCTAAACATTGGCAGAGTTAGGAAGATGATATGCAGAACCAAATCCTAATCTCCAGAAGATTTAGGGGAAAAAGGAAGAATTATATGCTTGTCCTTAAAGATTTTCACTTAGTGTTGTCTTGGCACACGAGTAAAAATGAATGCAAATTTATCAGCGTCATATCTGCAAGTTGTGTGACCCCTCTGCAGCTTCCTGCGTAACAGGATGGGTTTGGATTGTTTCTAGCTGTTTCATACAGGTTGTTTAGGAGGCTCACCCTCCCATGTCATCACCGAGAAGAGATTTTCCAAGGTATTCCAAGCTTCCTGCTGTATCACGCCAGTCCCTTCCATGAGAAAGGTTCAACCGTCATTTGAAAACACTGACTTGTTGCTAATTTCTATAAAAACATACATTGTA
>JAVSBS010000633.1:0-41945 GCA_033124195.1 Coracias cyanogaster | reverse complement strand
CTAGGAGAAAGGTTGGACTTGATGACCCTGGAGGTCCTTTCCAACCATAATGATTCTGTGATTCTGTGATTCTGTGAAAGGGAGCTGTAATAGAATTACTGGGGATGTCACGCATTGAGGATGGAGATTCTGCATCCCTGCACATGGCAAATGGTCAGATCCTTGTTTCACTCTCTCAATCTGCAAATTAATATTAATCTCAATTGCAAACATGTCCTTTATCTATCAAGGAAGAGGCTGGCACTAGTATAATATTCTTTTACAGCTAATTTTGCTCTAGATATGATGGCTTTGACTATTATATCTAGGAAAAGCAACACAGGTATTTTAGATAATTATCTAGATTTCCTTCTAATTCCAGTTTCAAGGGGTGCAACACGTCTGGGACAGTTAGTACCAAGATAAAAAACTACTCTAATAATGATTCACTACTAATCCCTAGTCCCTTCACGTCAGTATTTAAGTATGCATACTGCAAATTCAGCTTACTTTTGAGCAACGCTTTCATGTCTGAATTTAGCAACAGAAGAATCCTGCAGAGTGTAATGATTAAGTCAGGATGGAAATAGAGCCAGTATGAAGCCTGTGCAGTGTGAATTTTATCATCTCAGAGAGAAAAGAACGACGCAGGCTTATAAAATCCCACCATTCTTCTGGAAAGACCAAAACTAATTGAGCAATACCTGTATCTCCCTAAGGAAAGGTCAAAGCAAAAGAATACTGAGTTAACAAGATGATTCAGCAGACTGGAATCATATTTCTTTTAACTTGACATTTAGACTGAATTAACATCCTGAACTTACTCAGCAAGCAAAAGAGCTCAAAGGAAATGCATTTAGTTTTATATTGAAAAAATCCAAAATGTGCCAGGCTGATATGACTAAGCACCTACTGAGCCTTGACCATCCTGGGGCATGGAAGCATGAGTGGGGCAGAAGAGCTTTTTAACTACTGACTAGTGAAAGAAAACATGCAAAATGAAAAGGCTACCAAGAGTAGCATGCAATTAAAAAAAGGCCAAGGTCAGATTGCCAACCACAGTTACAAATTTTCTTCACAAAGAGCTTAAAGATTGATGTGGAAAGGCCAGGTTGAAATGATGTGAAAGTCAGTTCTTTTAACTTGACATTTAGACAGAATTAATATCCTGAACTTGCTCAGCAAGTGAGAAAGAGAAACGTACCAGGTAAGGTCTTTAAAGGCTTTTAGTGAGTGCTTGCAAGCCGTACCAATAGAGAAACTAGAAAGCAATATCCAAGTGAATTAGTTGAGTGAACTTTCCCAGAAATAGGTGTTTTTTAAGGCCCAGCTCCTACCAAAGGCACCAGAGCAGAGCGGAGTGCTACTGGTGTTTAACTAGGGATAGCTATGATCAGAAACTAGTGGCAACACTCATTCTATTTTCTGCGCGAGGAAATGGCTTGTATGCCGTGTTTTACAGACTTATAATCAACCTTTAAGCATGTTCAATAGGATTTATAATAGGAATTTAAAAATGCATGTACTTCAGTGTTTGCTGGGTAGGGAAAGCTCTATTCATTATGAAAGTGTTTACTCTTTTTTTGGTTTTGTTTTTTTTTTTAATTTAGGCTCAGAATATTTATGAATGTATTATTTTTTTCTACTTCTGTGCATGTTGGTTTTAATCATACTTTGTTTATATTTAATCTTTAACAGCTCAGATATAAGTAGCAAGATCTCAGCTAAATGGAAATTTCTTTTTCCACATTTGGGGCAGTTTCAGGCAAAGTGTTATATTACAAGATAAAATGGATGTTACAGCCTTCTGAAGCACTGCAATGTTGTGCCTCTTCTGCCTCGTACGTGACTAGAAACAAAACAGTCAAATATTACTGAAATCCCCTTAGTGAACACCTTACATGCCTTTTATTATCTGAGAAGCTGTTTAGTTGACAGATCTCCCATTTGAATTTAGATTACTACTCTGGAGTACAGCAGAAGGTCTGAAATATACCCTAAAGACAGCCCTAGCACATACTCAGCTGTGATTAATCTACCTGCTTAGCAGATGTCAGCTGTACTACTAAAAGTCAAACAATCACCCAGTCATTGTAAGCTCAGATGACTTTACCTCAAGCCAGAGACTGCTGTTCATTGTTTTAAGACGTTTTGAAAGAAGACCCACAGAAAAGAACATTCTTAACAGGAAAGCAAAGCCTCACATCCCTAATTCTTAAAAATTAAGAGTGAATGTTCATTCTTTTTACTTTTATACCTTGTAATAACAAAGGAAGAATTAATTAAGGCCACAAGGGGCACAGTAGTTAAGTTACAATGAAAACGGTATGAAATAGAAAAGTTGGAGATTCAATGGATTAAGTGTCACCTTCTTAAAAATAACTGTGAAATAGAGTAATATACTTTATGCATGTTTCTCCAAAGGAAATATTGGCTACTTATGATAATCTCTTTTTCTTTCCTATCATTAACCTGTCCAGAGGGATATTGATTTATTGCATAAGGATTCCTGAAATTTTTAAGTTTAAGATCTCTGTAATTAAGCAGCTGATAAGTTCATCTGGCAATTGCATTACTAGTGAACAGAAATTCAAATTAAACATGTGCCTGATAAGAAATGATGTAAAACACTCTATGTGGTGTGACAGATTGGTATTATTTCTCAGGGGAAGGTTTGGAGAAGTGCCCCTTCAGTGAAGGAGGCTCCCTGTAAAACTGAAGTTTACAGGTGCGAACTGGAAAGTGCCTGAACCGTATCACTTTTCTTCCAGCAGGACCACATGTTTTGAAGAGCCATATGTGAGTACTTGATTAATAAAAGCCTCAGAAATCTCTACTCTAAGTACTTAGAATCATTTAGGTTGGAAAAGACCTCTAGGATCATCTAGTCCAACCTTCATCCAACATCTCCCTAACCCCTAGACCATGTCCCGAAGCGCCACATCTACCTGTTTTCTGAACACCTCCAGATAATGACTCCACCACTTCCCTGGGAGGCCTGCTCCAATGGCTAACCACTTTTTCATTTAATAACTTCTTCCTACTATCCACTCTAAACCTCCCCTGGCACAACTTGAGGCCATTACCTCTTGTCCTGTCATTAGTTACTTCACGAAGACTGTTCTCACTCTGCTGGAAGTTGTTCTCTGCTGGGGTGCAGCATGTTTGCCTCAGACCTGCCTGGCCCGCACAGGCTGCTCTGAGTCTTTGCAGCTGTCAAGGCAGCGGCACAACTCCCTTCCTCCCACTCCAGCCTTGCTTTCCCATCTTATCCCCCTGCCATGCATGCAGAAAAAAGACTGATTGCCCTGATGTTTAATCCAATGGAGTAACACTGTGTATTGAGTCCTGTAGGATTATATTCTATCAAGGCCAGTAATTACAGGCAACCAGAGTATTGCCAATTTTCATTGACTTAGATTAATAAAATGCTGCCTGAAATATAAGTCTGTGTGTTTCAAATTGTATTGCCCCTATTTCTGCCATCATTTTTCACTTGTGACTTGTGACCATCAGGCTCACTGAAATAAATAGAGCTAGCTGCAGAGTAAGATACTTGTAAATTAGCATATGACCCCAGTTTTAATCTACTACAGAACACAGAAGCTAATTTCCACTGACTCACCACGGGACAGATCCAATATAATAAAGGGGAAGACTTCCATAAAATATCCTAGCTGTTTATTTTAATAACAAACAAAAAACCTAGTATATAAAAAGCCAAAACAACAACCTGTTTGGATTGACTGTGTGAATGAAACAGAGCACGTAATTAGAACATGAAAATTAGTGTCACTTTAGAACCCTTCTTTGCCATATTGATAAGGTTCAGTAAGCTGAATACCAGTATTTGCACCTTTTCCTTGTTAAACCCCAAGGGTAATGAACTATTATTTGAACATAAGAGCTGCACATTTATTATCGTATCACATCATGCATACTGAACAAGATGGTGAAGGTGGAAAAAGGTTTAGGTAGAACCACATAAACCCTCTTGGCATTTTTAAAGCCAGCTGCAACAACAGAAATGTTTCATTTGCAAAGAGGCAAATTACACATCAATTAAGGTCAAAGTTATTGCTAGTGTGACATTTTTGCACTGGGAAACTGAATCACAAAAATTAAAACATCCTGTGGGAATATGCAAATTTGAGACTTTTCTGATGGTACCCAAGTTTCCCTGAGCTTCTCTCTTGTTCCTGACAAAATGCCTGACAGAGATCTAAAATGCCTGGGCTTTCAGTGCCTAGTTACCTCACATAGCTATTTTATTCAGGACACTGGATCTCACAGGCACTTTAGCTCACCAGCTCCAAGGACTTCCAGGCCCTTTTGTTCCACATCGATTTGGCTAAGCAACTGCTGTACAACCACACCAGGACCCTAAGTATTTTCAGGGTCAGGAGAAGATTATTTTATTTTTAACATCTAAATGTCCCAGTGGAGGATTATGATGAAATAAAATACTGCTGATTTCCTGATCTGTGAAAAATAGTGAGGTTAAGATTTATGTGTGTATCTTGCCTTTTTCAAGACAAGAAATCTCTGTCACAAATCTCAAACTGGGAAAATGCTAGTAAGTCGATTTCTCAACCAGCTTCTCAACCACAATTGTCTGAGGTCAAGGAAGAAAGCCAGAAGAAGATTCATATGCACACAATGAACCTTTTTATACAATCAGTTGCTTTTAAGGAAGAAAATTCCTGTTTTCTTAACACATTCAAATAAAAATTAAACCTCCATGGAAAACAAAGACATGGAATAGGTGCATACTATGTCTATGTGAATAGCTATGTCTCTACTACTAAATAAAACCACTCCACAAGGTGAGATAAAGCTCTTGTCTCTGATTATCCATCTGCTAAACTGTGGACATCCTTGGCTCCCCAGCACAGATTTGCCTTAGCACTCTCTAAGATGATGCCCTCAAGCCGCTATGTGAAAGAAAGAATCAATGACCACTCCCAGAAGGCTGCATGGACATGGCTGCACTATATTTGGCTCTCTCCTTTCTACATAGTCCTTTGACGCGCGCCACAGACTTGCCCTCACCATTACCTCTGCTATATAGAACAGAGCATAGCGTATCAACTCTCAGCTCCACACTGTAGGAGCCCCACACTGTAAGAGCTGCAAAGCAGCCCTCCTGTCATTTCAGACACTTTGATTTGGATAAACTAAGAAAATATGAACTCTCATGTTTGAGGTCCACAGGGACACTATCTAAGGTCCAGAGGATGCTCACAGCTATACATCACACATCCATGTGTAGTACGGATATAGGCAGCTTGTACCATTTCATTCAAGGCCAAGGAAGCTCCCTGAACACGTAAAAGCGTGTCGACATTAAATATGCACAATTATCTGCATGCATGCTCCTGGGAGCAGAGTCGACACAAGTACAAAAAAAATCCAACATTTCTTCTGCTTCTAGAGTGTGTACAATTTGAAAGAGTGGCCTCCCCACTTCACATAATATTAGAGAATATACAGTGAAGACAACATAACCTCACATAACTATCAAAATGTGGTATTTATTCTCATTTAATCTTTTATATTTATACTACATAAATGCCACCACTGAAATGTAGGTTTCACACAGGAGGTATACACGTATCATTTAAGTCTAACTCTTTAGGAGGGATAGTATTCACCATTAAAAAATACAGGATACAGTAGGTGATAAAAATATAAGAATATGAGTAGTAGTTGGGCAAAAGGAGTGTCTATTACAGGAAGGTTAGGTCACCTTAGCTTTAGTCAGGTTAAGCTAAAGCTATAGGATCAGAAAACATCGGAGACATAAGACAGAGATGAACTGGGCTTTCTCACCTTTCGTTTGTGGATGAAACAGCTTTAGTGCCAAGGACCTAGGGAATAAAAATTTTACCTTATTTTAATTTTGATTTTAAAAGTATGAACAATCCTGTAACTTTATATAGTTTAATACTTTCTATTATTAAGATAATAAAACCCTGACAGCTCAATTGCATTCCTCTGGTCATAAACCTTCAACCATATTTATGCAGAGGTTCTCATGCAGATGTGTCAGTTATTCAACTGATCTAGCCAAAAAGTCCTATCTAGCCAGTAGGATTAGAAACTAATGAAACAATGGATTAGAGACTTTGAAACAATACTTGTTCTGCATTTTATGTATTTACCTTTCTTCTTTTACGTGTTTTTGATTTTCATTCTGTAAGCACATAATCATCATTTGCATTCATTTACTAACTCAGTAGCATATGGATTTGTCATGTCATACTGGCATGCCATTGTTCTTCACTACATGATTAAGTTCTCAGGTAAAATTCTTTCCCGCTATTACTGCCAATGTACACTGGGTCAAATACTATAGTTTGAGCTTTCAGGATTTTCAGCAGTGGAAGAGGGGCTAAAACAAGGAACCTATGAACGGTAATACCTATTACAAATGTCCATGGCCAAGTCCAGTAGTTGCAAGTAAAACAGAACTAACGTGGAGGTGAAATAAGGATGGAAATAGTCAAAGCAAACATCCTTGTCCGCCTTCTTTGCTCCACCAGGAAAAAAGCAGCACTACACTTTGGACTGTGACTGAAAACTTCACTATATGCATTACGGTTTACATGCAGTGAACCAAGGCCCTCTGCTTTGGCTTCCCACTCAGACAGCACTGGCTGGGGACTGACATAAGTACTCTCACACAACAGCATGGTTAATGTGATACCAAGCGCGTGGTGGTCACCAGAGAAGAAAGCCATTGCACATTTGTTGGTTTTTTGACTGCACAGCAGTGTCCCTTTGCAGATACACTCTCAGAAGTGTTTCTCTGGGGGAAAATGCCACAGTGCTACATGTCGGACAATTTATTTTGCTTCAAGTCTTCTGCCAGGAATTCTGCCTGAGGTCACAAGTTGGTCTCTTAACTAGAGTTAAACTACAGGAAAGAAAGTAAGTGTGTCTCAGTTCTCAGTGCTGAAATATAAGTACAGAAAAACATATTCTTTACCCTGCAGAACACCCTTCTGTACATTTAACCTTTCCAGTTTTATAACTGATGAGCAAACAAAAAAATCTTATGGTTTTATTTATCAGGAAAAACCTTTACTAAACCACCATTTGAACTGAGAAATCAAGACTGCTCGGTATTGATGTACACCATTTGCTGTAAACTGAAAGACTTGTGAGACCACAGACTATTCTTTATGGGCATAATGCATCCAGAGATTAAAGCATCAGATCTTAAGTTTCTATTAGTGTGTTATTAAAGATTGTGACAGGCTTATTTCCTCCCTAGTTTATCTAAAGAATGAAAAATGGCCAACCCAATAAAAACCCATTTTCTGGCCAGCCATTAACTTGATTCACAATGAATTTTTACACCGCCTGATTTATGCCATCATTGTATTACTGCTTCTCTGCAAAACACAAAAAATTAACTAGTGATTTACACTTATGCAAGCACAGGGGAAAGAAGATCATAATCTTTTCTCAAGCCTGTTTCCCTTCCAGCAGGCTGACTTCAAAAAATGAAGACTAATCTGGTCACATGTGCTTCAAACAGTCAGTTTACACTTTTTAATGAAAAACACAGAGAACGACCCTGAGTGAACATACCCATCATCCATGAGTTAGACATGTGTCTATGCAAGACCTGACAGCAGTTGAAATCTCTAAAAACTTTGAAAGGTATTTTACATTGGATTGACTCACAGTATCTTTACTGTCCTAAAAGCTGAGATGCTGAAATTACAAGCCTTGCAGCTATGCACAAAGAAAAAATGTTAGCTGTCATATCCTTTATTTCTCAGAGTTTCACAGGGTTTCACATTTTTCTCTGCTGTTACAGAACACACTGGATTTTGTGCCCTTGGGACAGACTCCTTCAATAAAAACTGGTATTAATGTAGTGCACAAAACTGTAATCTTTTTACAGTTGAAGCAGTGAACCCCAAAAATCAATGTTATATTTGTAGTGTCTTCATGACAGCTACATAACTTCGCACCTCCCAGGCAAATCCTAATAGCTATGAAAGAGTACAAGAATAAGTTTGCTCTTTAAAAGTCAAGCATGCTCATAAATCTTCCTCTGAGATAATCAAAGTAACTTTTTATGTCAGCAGGATAGGAATTATTAAAAAAAATAATAATGATCAGCTAATGGGAACAATCAGTGCTTGCTTCATTGTAATGTATTTGAAGAGAAACGTAACAATAGAACTATCTGAAATGTGAAATGCTGACATCCCAAAATTGCTTATGAAACTAAAAAAAATTATCTTTAAAGTCCTCATGAAATGAATTCCAAAATTCAGTGTCAAAATGCTACAGGTTTTGTTACAACTTTTTGCAAAATGGTGACAGCAATGATTTTTTGCCTTTTTTTTCAAGTCTTCCACGACCTTCTTATTATTAATTTTCAAAATAGCTGTCCCAGATATCACCTCACCTACAGCACTCTGAGAAATTTCATCATGGCAGAAGCCAAGAAAACTTGAGAATAACCAGATCTTCGAAGAACTGATCACTGATACATACTGTATGCAGCCCAGTGGATTTCAGTGCTCCTCCTCTTCTTTGAAACAGCAAAAAAGAGTCAGCTGTTTTGCTTCTCTACTTGAGAACTGATCCAAAAATTCAGACAAAACATACTAGTACATAGGAATGTCAATTGCTCTCATAATTCAATGCTCATTCTTCTGCTAAAAATCTCAAATAATAAACCCACATGTCCTGAGTGTTGTTATCACAGAATGTTCCTGTTATCACAGAATCCAAAACATGTCCTGTTACCAGCTTTGTGTTTCAGCTGTCCAGTAGCTTGCACACGCAGAGTTTGGCAAAGGTCAGACAACTGCCCAGTAAGGTGATGATTACTGTGTGCCAGTTGAAGGCTGTACAGAAAACTTGGAAATACTGATTATGATTATTTTCTTGATGATGCTGGTTATAAGCTATATGATTACATTATTCTGTAACATTTGGTAATCTAGCAGACCCCTTTCATTATATTTTCCTAAAATTTATTCAATTCTCTCAGCCTAACATCTTACATTTTAATTAAGTTCCCATATCCTCATGATGAAGTGACAGAAAACATCTATCCATACACAAATTGAATCTCTTTTTGCTTGTGACTTATATGTAACTATTAAATTTTTATAGGAACATTTAAAAAGAAAAAGAAAAGTTATTTATCACTGTTCCTCTATACTGGAGAGAAAGGATACATCAATATCCAAAGAGAAGAAATAAAATTTATGAACACAGTAAAAAACTAACAAGATATTGGTGTCTAACAAGTATAGCTGACGGAACACAGCTGCAGTTAGGATCAAGCATATTTGAAATAATGTCAAATCCAAAATGTACTTAAATCACATTTGAAAGAGATGAGCTACAGGAACCGAAGGACCAGGTCTACATCTTCACCTGAATTACATTTCTTGTGACTTCTTTGTTTCATTAAATAACTAGAAAGATTTTTAGCTTTGCGTCTAAAAGAAGGTCTATGACTACAAATTTATTTTTATTTAGGGCTTTTAGAATACAGAGTTAATGGTACATAATTGCTTTATCAGTTTTCTCAACATAAGTCAGTGCTATCAAAGATAGTTTCAGAAAATTTTCTCTATAAACAGACACATGAAGTAATGATGCAACAGTTATTACTTTTCTATCCTACTCTTTGTATTATGCAAAGATAAATTTTTTTTCCATTTAAATCATTGAGCGTTCTGCCCTAACGTGTTGTCTTCTTAAAAACAATCATTTCCAAATGAGTTGGAGAACTGGAAACAGCCACAGGAGAGGTCCTTCTACTTTATACTCCTTTCCTGACTACATTAATGAACAACAATGCAGTAATTGCTTTGACAAACATTCTTAACTATTTCAAAGAGTACAGATATAAAGCAGAATTAATGAATTTGAAGTAATAAAAATCTACACCTCTTCTTCCCTTTCTCTCTCAGATTTTTTTGCGGACACAAGAGATTTCAAAACTACCACTGTTGTTGATAACCAATGCTTTAAAAAACATATAATTGTTGAATCTCACCATACATAATTCAAAATAAGTTTCTTCAGGTTTATAACTGAGTCAGAATTTCACTCTGATTTCACTCGAGGGCATTACTTCTTAAGTAAGAGAGAGAAGCACCACTTTTCCTCCACTAAATTTGGTAATATGAAGTCTGGAAGAGGAGTAAAAGACAGAGGACCAGACAGCAGTCTGTAGTGTAACCCTGACTGTCCCCATTCCCCTACAAGGTGACAAGACTCAGAAAGTACAGGGGATGGGCTAAAAAATGATGATCTGCTTCTCCTATCACACATGGAGGTCAGAAATCACATGGCACTTTTCAAAAGGAACAACAAAAGTGGCTGTAAAGGGAAATAGGCAGTTCCACTACCTGAGCCCACATTTTGGTCACTAGTTAAACTAGCAGTTTATGAGGAACTAAGCATTATTAGGTGTACCACAGGGTGGAGGACAAGGCCAACTTCTGCCTCATATGGATAGTCTTAAAATTTTTTTTGAATATTTTTTCTTGAGTTTTTTGTCAAAAACCAAAGTCGAAGTAGAACTGGGGTAATGATGTGAAAGAACATAATAAATCTTTTTCATCTCTACTTTTTCCTCACTGTTCTCAAGTAAAAAGAAAAAACCCACACAGTAGTACATATCAGGTCACAAATCATAGAATCATTCTGGTTGGAAAAGACCTTCAAGATCATCGAGTCCAACCACTAAGCTAACTCTACCACATCCACCACTGAACCCTGACCCCTGGCTCCACATCTTCATGAGACAGCGTGACCACTGACACTTGACCCACTTTAACACATGGTCTGTTGCACTGAGCAAGAATTGTACGGTCAAATGTGTATTACACTATGTGTTTAAGTTTTCATGGTTTGCTTACAAACCTTTTTAATGTTTCCCCTGTCCTAGCTACATTCCATGAAGAGCTGCTGAGCTTTGTTCAGGCACAGCTTTCAATGAAAGACTGGCAATGAGACAAGACAAGATGAGAGTCTCCTCAAAATCAATCTGAAAACTTTTAATGAAACAATGTTCTGGAACTCCTCTTGTCCTTGGGCAAGATTTCTGTGTGCAAGTGGGATATATACGCTGACTGAAAAGATCTCTTTTAAAAGTTTAACTGATTTTCATTAAGCTGGTTCATATGAGTTCTCTGGGACCCTCAGTGGAATATCTTAATCATATTGTGCTTTCTGCGCTACACTGATCATAATGCTAATCTCAGTAATTTCACATTTGGGAGCCTACTTTTCAAAGTGTAAACAACTGACATTGACTTTATAAAGAATAATTTTCCAGACGCAATGCAATGGCAATCATAGAGAAGCATTATAAGACAAAAACTGGAAAAAAAATAATCATCTAATTGCATTAAGAGAAAGAAAACATTCTCAGTTTCCTTCCCTTGCACAAATGAAATATATGTGAATAATAATTTGTGAGGGAGAAAACTTTGCCCCTTTCTACCTTCAGCTGTCAGACACATCACCTCTAAATGAAAACTTAGAGAAGAAACTGAGAACCGGTTTCATAAAAACAGGATGAGTGAAACAGCATGAGTGTAAATATGGACTCAGAGGGAAGAAAAGTCTAATAAAATATTTGTGTTTCTCTGTGTCTTAAAATCTGATGCACAGCCGAGTTCCAAACAGCTTCTGAAACCACAGGTTTTTCCTCAGCTCCCCATTTTGAACATTATTTTGCTTAGCATCTCTGAAATGTTCTCACTATTCAGAGCTAGTATTTCCCTCCTCCGAGAAAGTCACAAAAGGATGGCAGCAAAGACCATTTGCAGAACCAAACTGAACCATTCAGATAAAGCCATTCTGGATAAAAAACCATACCTTTAAGGAAAATAACTTGAACAATTGCTAAGGGTCTTCAAGCTTGATAAATGGCAAGAGCTCTGAGATAATAGTGCAGTCATGTTGTAATACCGTTTAATGGCATTTGATGCTAGCATTATTCATACAAGGATGCTATTGACTTGTAATTTCTTGAAAATATGATCTTTTATAAAACCTATATTACTGAAATCCTTGTGCCTTTTACCATTACACAGGTTGCAGATGACTTCATAGGATCCACTAATGTCTCAAGACATTAGCATGACAGAATGCTACAGAATCTAACTAAATTTAGAGATGAAAAAGAGAAGAGCAAACCTGTAATTACTGTCCCTGAAAAAAGAAAATGCAGGCACTGTGCCAATTCTTGCATTATCTATCCCAAATCTATTAAGATACTTCTTCCACCTCAATTAATTTACATAGCACTATTAATAATGGCATAACTGCTGCACTCTTGATCTCAGGGTGCAATACCATTAACGCTACAATGCTCTAACATAAAAACTTTCATATATCTTGCAAAAATATGAAATGCATATTTAAGAAAGTTTACCAAGCAGCTGACACTGGGATGATACATTTATTACTTTTGCAATGCTCCCACATTTCTTCTAACATATAACACAAATGGTCACAGAAGGACTTTAGTCTATGAAGCCAGAACATTGCAAGATAAAGAATTTTTTGCCTACACCAGAAAGTAACAGCATTACAATGGATGTAGTAACCTCTCTTAACTGTTTTTTATATTACCCTACCTACTCTTTGTGGTTTTATGCAAGAACTACTATATATTTATTTGCATATTGCTCATCTCTTCATTCCATTTTGAAATATGACAATTCATAATCTACCCCATTTATTACAGTATAGTTAGAGGACCTGAGATCAAAGCGAAAAAAGACTGTATTTCAGTGACTGTGCCATTATATATTCTTTGGAAATTAATATATATATGTCACAGGAAATTTATGAAATGTAAGATTTCAGCATTATGGTACTGCAGACAGGTTCTAGTATCTCACAGAAAGCTAAGGACTGAGACGTTTTCTGATTAAGGTTCTTTTTTGCTGAAATATAACTTATCAAGGATATCTTTTACAAACACCAGGAAAGCATTAGATGTTTTGTGCAAAAATCTAAGGTTTAGCTATTCAAGAATTCACAAATCCTCAGGCAACTGTTATGACCCTTAGTCATAACAACTTTAAGGAGGAGACATGATCTAAGCCTCACTGGAGTTCCTTTGCATTTAACAAGCATTAGTTCCCTAAGACCTGCCCCCCCAACAGGTTATGCAAGATTGGATTAGATTCTTTTTCACTTTCACCGTTTACAAAATTTCTCGGGACTCTCCAAGTTCAGCACCCTAGAGGCTTCCTGATCACTCCGGAAAGCACGCAGAGGACAGAGGAGAGAGGATTGTGGAAAATGCTCTTCTTCCTCCCAGGTTTTTCTCTGGACAGTCAATTAATGAATTAACCTAGCCTTCCACCCAGTCTACCCAGACTTCATGTTTAAATACTATAGACTGCACATATCTTTTCTATGATACTTTGTTCCCTCAGCATGTTTGGCACTGCTTCTTGAGAAACATTAGGCAGATTCGTGAGACTACTACTACTTTTAATATAATTGAATATAAAAAGGTGAATAAAATAACACAAGTATGTTATCAGGAAGAAGTGGGAGGGCTGAAGAAGGTAAAAAAGTTAAGTTGTATCTTCTGTGTGTTATTAGTAGCCCATGTGCCAAGATTCTGCTCCAGTCTTTAAGGTGATGGTAAAGGATACTGCTGCCCAGGGGCCTGATAGGGTCTGCAACTTCACTCGAATGGTTTAGATTCAAAGGAATTTTTTTCCATGTTATTGTTGCACAGCATTAAGAGGAGTACTAATGTGTGATTCATCAAAGGGATTTTACTGGCCCGCTCAGCACTCAACCAGAAAAAGATTTCCCATTTGGGCTTCAAGTGTTCTGAAAGTTTTGACAAATCATGTAAAACACACGACCTTAATTCCTTATGACTAATCAAAAGGGAACTACATCCACTTTAATTCTGTGTGAGAGCCTCTGTTCAGGGATTTATTGCCTTTTTATTTTTCATTTAAAACCCTTCATTAATTCATCTGAACATTTTAGAGAATTGCTTTTTAGAGAACACCTATACACTCATTCCTTTCTCATTATTCTTCATTAAACCATTTCATTACTGTCCCACGAGTATTCAAACTTCACAATACCACACCTCGGGCAGGGTCTTCTGGAACATTCTCTTTTGGAATATCTACAGTACATGCTAAACCAGTCAAAGGAGTGTCAGCATAGTAGCAGTAGTAGTAGTGGTAGTAGCAGTATTTAATGGAACTTTAAAATATGGGTTAGAATTACAGTGAGGATCTGATCCCTGGGATAACTCTGCAAATTGCAATAGAACTGCATTACTGTAGAGTTAGATCTCTACAGATTAAGAAGCAGAAATTATTAAAATGTCATGATCAAAAACAAGGAAGAAATGTTTGCACAGATGTCTTATCTAAAGACATCTAAACATGTGTGTTGGCTTCATTATAAATACAACCTTCACCCAGAGATGCTGTTTTTCCTAGAATATAGTATTTTCAAACCACAAAGTCAGTATCCATATGGATGTTATCTGCTTGTTCTAACCGTTTGGAGCTCTGGAGTATGAAAAAATCTGGTGAAGCCCTCCTGCCCCTTCCTTCAGGCTTTCTGTGGCTTTTTCCATCTGGTTTTGCTCTGTATCATCAGTGCTTCCAAACTCGATAGAAAATAAAAGCAACATATGCCTCAGAGCAGTTTGCACTATCAATAGCGTACAGCAGCTTACCTGTTTAACAGCATAAAAGAGGCGACCGTAGCAGTACATCATGACCATCACAGGGATGACCAAGCAGAATATGAAGAGACAGATGATATAGGATGTGGACTCAGCTGACTCTGAGGACCAGCGTACTGAACAGCTTGTACCCGCACCTTCTACCCCATAACTGCTCCAACCGATCAGAGGTGGAACCGTCCAGATCAGGGAATAAATCCATGAACCGCCAACTGCCAGCAACGCCTTCCGGTAGTCAGCGCTGCGCTTGTTGCACAGGGTGAGAGTGCTGTAGCGTTCGTAGGACAGGACAGCCAGGGAGATCAGGGACACAATACCTGCAACGAACCAAGCAATTTAAATGCTTACATTTGTTAGTTTGTACAGTAATTAATTTAAACCCCAAGAAATGAGATGCTTTTTTTGCTATTACATATTTGAAGCAACAGGGAAAACAATTTCCATTGTTCTCTATACTTAAAACCCTGCTGGGCCTGGTTGGCTCTGCCCATCACGTCAAATTTAGTTTTACTCGTATTTATCTTATATTGGAAGATTTTCGTACTTGAGAGCTATTCCTCTTCTACACAGGTTTTCAGATTTAGCTGTTTCAGTATTACCCAGGGGAAACGCATTTCTTACATGAACTAATAAAATATTGAAAGATTCCTTTTCTAAGAAATCCTCAACTTTTAACATCCATGAGCATTTTCAAATATTGCATTGACTTTTATACATGCAGAAGGCTTTATATTCAAGATTGGAAGCCCAAAAATGAAAGAAGCTTTTGTACTTCTGCTCCATCAGCTAGATATAGCTTCAGTACTGACCACTTGTATATGGAAAACACAGCCAATGCTTGGCATTACTGTGATGAGGCAGGCTGAAACTTTATCTACATATAGATCACATAATCAGTCAAGAAGTCACTTAGGTTAATAGTGAGGTCTAGGTGCCGGAGACCAGTTATACCCTCCAATGGAAGATTCAAAAATCTATGTTCTAGGACATTTCCATTTTCTCCTTCAAGATTCAGGATCCTGATCCCCTCTGCAAATCTTTATGGATTTGCATGGCAGGTTCTTTTTCATGACTCAGTGAGGGATTTTTTGCCATTTCCTATTTTTTTGTCGTCCTTGTAGCTTCCTTATAGTTCTTGGTGACACAACACTGGCTACCACTTCCCCCATGGGTTATGGGCCTCTCCTTTTGGTCCTGTAAGATGAAAAACCTGAACAGACCTAGGTCAGCCCAGCTCTTTCCAGGAATTTTCTTTCTTGATCCTTGCCATTATAACAGCCCAATATATAGTAGCACTGAGATCTAGCATGCCAAAATTCTCTGGTTTTGAGTGGTATCTACTGCCAGTAAATCTGTTAACAATATTCCCCACTCAGAGGAATCCACAGCTCTATCCAGTTTTTTTTCCCCATTTAACTGTCAACTTCTCCAGCTCCTTCACAGGTGTAGAATGGAAGTGAGTCAGAGACTCCTCTGAGGACAGCACCAGTCTATCCCGTACCTTGGCAAAACACCCCGCACACATACATACCCACACAAGGCACAGCAGGATACTCCCCCCCAGGCACAGCGTTTTGCTTCTCATTCCCTCACAATTTAGTCACTCAATTCCTAGTTAGCTGGATACAGGCACGTCTCTATTCTGATGAGATGGCAGGTGAGACATACCTTTGTTGAGAATATCCCACAGTCCTGCAGGTGTGCTCTTGCTGAGAAAACCCAAATGGGCCACTCAAACATCCCTAGCTCAGGGCTCTGCTTCCTGGGTGGCTGCTTTAGCCATTGGGCTCTCAGGTCAAGTCTGGCTGCCTGCTCGTCCCTGTGGCTGAGCTACTGCCCAGGAACTTCTCATGGTTTATACTGTAACAATTCACAGCATTTGTTCACACTTCTTCACATTTAACCTGCTGCCTAATACAAGAATGATGCTCAGCTCTTCTCATGCCAGTATTTATGATGGATACCTTCATGGAGTGGATCTGGAGACACCTGGCCATGAGTCCAGTACTGCCTGCTGTGAGCCCAAGAAGGGTCTTGTCTTTAAGTGGCATAGAAGTAATGCTCAGCTATTAAGTTAGGGCCATGGCAATGTCAGTAAAAAATAAATCAAATATTAGTAATCAATCAGACAAAAACACACAAGTTTCCTTTGAACTATAGCAAATCATTTTTCTTCTCTACACAGAAGATTGGAGACTCTTAATTACATACCTTGGCAGAAGCCATTTAATTTTTACTCAACTTTAATTATTGAGTTCCTGACATGACACAAACTCCATTTTTCTCTGGAGGACAAGAACTGTGATATATGCAATCCCAAACCACAAAAGTTCAGAAAAAAAAATCAATATTTATCTTTTTCTTTTTGTCACAGTAAGACTTTAAGGTCTGTGCTATACCTGAACTGTTTAATATTGCTGAAATTAACACCACTGTGCATTGACTTCTAATGCTTTCAAAACAAGGGAAAAGGAGGAAAGCACTGAAGGGGTAGTTCATAAGAGATATTAAAAGAATTCATTGTGGCTCACGTAGTTAAAATACAGTAAACTAGGGTAACTAGAAAAATTACAAATACTTTGAAAGAATGATACTGGTACTTTGAAAGACAGAAAGTGATTAAATTAGAGTCTTTTTTTTTTTCCCAACAGTAAAATGCATTCAATTGAATTGGCTGCAAGTAATGAAAACTTCTATGATCCAGGTAAGGAAGAAACTGAAACAACAGAGGCCATGTAAATTCGCTTGCAGTCTACTTAGTGTGAGCTTGTAGTGTACTCAAAGTCACAAAATGTGCCCGGACCCTCTACACTCCAACACTGTACCTCCATCCAACCTTGCTGATGAAGGGCCTTCACCTTAATATGGAAGCCAGGACTGGACAAAATCAATATAGGATGCACATCAAAAAATAACCCTATTCCAATATTGTGGTAAATTATCAGCTCCAATGTCTTTGTTACCTCAGCTTTTTAATTAAAAAAAAAGTAATTATTTTTAATCTCACTCCTTTATCAGTTCAATAGCTGAATCCTGGGAAGATGTCACTATCATTTGACAAACCACAGAAGATACACAGGCCTAATTTGTTAGACTGAAACAACATCACTTCATATCAAAGGCAAAGCAAGGTTTTGCATCATGTATTTATTTTGACAGCGGGTATAAGTAAAAAAAAAGAGATAAGGTATGTAGCACTTTGTGAATGAGCTTCCAGCAAAAAAGCCTTGCCCTTTATGTGCCTTTCAATAGCACTCAGTATGATCTTCTCCATAATTCTTCCAGGTACTGAAGTTAGACTAACAGGTCCATAGTTTCCCTGGTCTTCCCTCACAGGCTTCTTATAAGCTTGTTGGGACAAAGTAGAATAAAGTTTCTGACTTTTCATTGTGCCTCCTACTTTTGTATATCAGAGTTTCCTTAATGTCATATGCACTTAACTGTTGTGGCCTTTGTCACAAATCCTGCAGCTATCTGGTATTCTATTTCACACCCTACCTATTGCAGTCATAGAAATCTCAGCTTTAAAACAAAAAGCAATTAAATACTTTAGGATTATATCTGAGGAAAAAACTTTAATATAATCTCCACAGTCTTAATAATGACCAAAAAAAAATTAAAAAATAATAAATGTAACTTACAGAAAAAACAAAATAATTTTAAAGCTAATCACATTGCTTTTTGCCAACATTTCATTCTTATTTTGTGGTAACTCTTATGACTAGGTAGACTGTGTATATTAATTTCAAATGAGTAATGTTTTCTTAAATTGCAACAAAATTAAGTTCAGGAATTGCACATCTAAATAGAATTTGCCTCCAACAAATATTTAGGGCCTCAAGCTGGTACCTATCCAAATAACTCCACAGGAATCAATCACAGTGAGAAATGTAATTCGTTCCCTCGACATTTCATGCACATACAGGAACAAACCTGAGGTTCTCACTAACAGTACTGAAAGATTACATAAAAATCCACTGCAGATTGATTACAAGAAGAATAATTATTTAAAAATTAACCATGGAAATAAGCTGCTTTGAGACAAGCAGGGTCTGAGGCATGAGCCTTTTCTATACAGCAATTAGTTGCTGTGAGTAGAGTGCAAGAAATTCAATTTCAAGTCATAAACTAGGACAGGCACCCATTTATAGGTCTACCATCTGAGACATTAGCTATCATTTACTTTTATTTAAAGGTCTGTACATTTCTTACTGGCAGCACAGCACAGAGTATGGCCCTAGGTGAAGGACACAGCAAATGACTGTTTCATTCCCATGAGTCTCAACTAACAGCTTTACATTTTTATATTAGTTCTTGCTGGTTCACACTGTGCACTGATGTAGTCATTGGAAATGAGATGCAGCTTGCCAATGGTCTGTAGGTTATGAAAAACTGAGAATCTGAGAGATTCAGCCTACACTGGGTAAATGTTCTGACTACTAACTTATGTGTATTTGCCCTCATAAAGCTCCTGAAAGTCATTATCCTACATTCTTATTAGAGTACTGGAGCATCATGGTTGCATGACATAATACGTATCTTGCACTGTACTCTGGTTATCACGGACCAGGGGCAATGAAAAGAAACCAGAGGTAAGCTTAGGCAGACTGAGCTTGGAGGGATGTGATAGCACCCTCTTCAACAAGACAGTAATGGAGCAAAACTAAATCCAAGCCATCTCAAAAGGCCAAGATGAATTTATCACACCCAATCTCCATGCAGGTTGATTTTTACCCACTCACAGCAATTCTCTCATAGCTTTCAATCACTCACAAATCACACCACCAAACCACAAGCACGAAGGGCTCAAGAGTTCTGTCCAGGTTGTCTTTTGTGGGGAGAACAAGGTACTCCAGCTGTCAATTCATCAAACCTCTTGCTTATCGACACCTCCCTGGCAACAAATTGGGGTTTGGATAGAGCTTTCATATACTTTAGGAGTCCACTGTTATTACAAAGTGGTCCATTGCTTAAGAATTCTGTGCATATGAACCTTGGTATGTCTCAGGCAAGGCGGCTGCTCCCTGTTTGTATTTCCCTGTCTGGAAAGTACATCTGCCTGGAACATACTCACCTGCATGGACACCATCACTTTCACAGTGAGCTACCAGGGAAAGAAATGACAGGTGTGACATGCTGCACCCTTGACATTATGCTCCTCTTAATGGGGTGCAGGGTCCTCCACCAGCGAATTATTGTGCTCTGCTCATACCAGCACATAGCCCTTCAGTCTTGCCCAGATCAACACGTGCTGGAAACAGCATTCTCCACTATCTGCACAGGCTGTTCTGACTCTTCTTCTGTGGCTTCTTCAAGCATTTACAGCTCTTTCCCTTCGCACATAGGCTGTACCAACCTCAGTAACACCATGACAAGTCCCTACACTTCCTGACACCACTGCAGCCTGCAGCTGAGACCACTTGGTTCCAGGGTGGGACCTGGCTGCAAGGCTGGTGCAAGGCAGGGAACCAGAGTCCATCTGGCCATACTGCTGCTGAGACCCAAGGCATGATGGAGCCAGCTGAGCACCCCCAGGCAAGCAGCAGACCATCTGCCAGCTACATACAACACGCAGAGGGGAAATCAAGAGGATAGTAAGTGCTGGTTCCCACATGCCATCTACAGACCCTGTCCTAACCCCAGAATGATCTGCCAGCAGCAGAGGTTAACCAACAGCAACTTCAGCCACCACCACTTAATTATGTTGCTTAATGAAGAGAAAACAGTGATGTTTCATAGATGTGCAAGACTCCATATGTATACATGTGTCTATGGAATATCTATTCCTAACAGGTAGCCTTTACATAATATCGTGATAAGGACATCATGACCCCGGAAGTGGAAGAGAAGCATGAACCATCAGCTGGTGGGCTGGGATTCACCAAAAGTTATCCCTTGTACCTTTCCGTTTGAAGCCAGGCCACCATGCAGTGGTGAATGGCAAACTCGGAGAATCAGCAAGCAAGAAAGGGCACAGTGCAGTAAGGGCATTTGCAGAGACAGAAGAAGCCTTCTCTGGTTAGTAATGTTGTGTTGGTAAGTACCTAACATGAGCAGTAGGTAGGTTTCTCAGAAACGTTACGTGTCCTAACACAGCTACTTTTCCTTCCCTCTAGACTCTCAGGTGACAGCTGCTAAAACTGCTGCTACATTAGCTGAAGAATATGCTCTGTGGCACTATGAAATTGAGATAAGATGTAAAAGGGAAAAAAAGGGGTTTTGTAACTAAATGAACCTCAAATTGGGAATACTGTGGAATCCTCTGCTGAGGTATTCTGCTGTTTCTTCCAGCTGATGTCTTTCATCTTGCTTACCCAAGGACTTAGAGGTAAACACAGAACAACAGCAGTAGGAAACAGCCCTCTTCAAATGAAGGCTCTTACTACCTCAATTTTAAGGTTTCAAGTTTAATTCCAAGTTGTGCTACCAAATATTATTACGTAAATATGTTATTGAGTTATACAAAACTAGTTTGATCAGTGACTCAGTGCTGTTTTCAAGGGGAATAACTTTCCTGAATTTAAATGAGAGCACTTCTGTTCTCTACAGAAGTGAAATACTCCACACATGGAAATGAAACAAACAATTTAAGCAACTTAAAAGACATGACCTTTCCAACATATTTGCAGTTCTATCTCCTTAGAAGCCTTTCTGAAAACATATGCTAGTATCATCCCTCAGGGACTGTGCATGAAATACAATTTGTAAGTCTAGTAACCTCAAGAGAGGTTGGGAAGCAGGAAGAGGGAAAAAAGCAACAAGCTCTCTTTCTAAAGGTAGCTTAATCTTCAGGCAAAATTTTGTCAGCTCTGGGCCAAAGTACCTTACCTAACACCTGTCATAGCATTAGAAACTTTATGACAGGGCACATGGAGCAATCTCTTCCATCATCAGCTTTGTTTCTGTCTTTTAATACTGATAAGCGAAACTACTGGGCTCTGCTTACCTTAAAGTCAAAGTACAAAAATACCATAATTTTGACCACACCAGCTGCTGCCATCAGAGACGTACCTGCAGGTGGTGAGGTAAAATACTGTAACAACAAAACCAGAAACTTGCAAAAGGTGACTCTCTGGGCAGAAGGGGGGAGCATTTCTATGATTTGTTGACCTCATTGCTGACCTCTTCACAGCATATGCACTTTTGCAGAAAAATCAGAAACTATTGAGGCACAACATCATGGGAGAAGAAAGAACAAAACTCGTTAATTGTTTCTTTTTTAAAAAATATATTCCATTTTGCTTTCTAGCTCCAAGTCTTATAAACACACTTCAGTCCTATGGTCAAGATAGAGAAAAATCTCTCTCATATACAGTCTTCAGTGAGGTTCTGCAGGTTACATCTCTTCTTCTTGCATGATACCAGAATTGCCACAAGTGGCAATAAGAATGTTGATCAGCCTGCAAAATCTAGGACAGACAGCCCAGAATGAAACAAACTCAGCTAAACTAACAGAACAAAGTTAGTTAACAGCTTCCACAGCCACTGGTGCTAGTGCAAAAGTAGCATCAAAGGAGCAAATCTGTGAGAGAAGTAACTGAGAGACTGTGAATATGAAATTTCACAAAATCATTTTTATAAAGGGTTTTGTTTGGTTTTCTTTTTCATGTTTTGAGATGAGAAGCACAAATGAATATTCAGAAGGGATGAAAGCAGGTCTGGAAAGTGGCAGACATATGTGGCTGCTATTCCTTCCTCACTAGCCTCCAGATTATTATCCACTTTTTCCTTTTCACTCACAAACGAAAAAAGAGATACATATTTTACGGACCAAAATCCAGATACCAACAGATTTTGGCAGGAGAACCCAAAGATATCCTGAGTTAAAAAGAAAGACTGCTGAACCTGGAAGACCTTCCAGAGTTAAGATGAATAGACTCAAAGCGAGCACTGGACTTGGTGGACAACCAACCAGTAATAACTTGACTTGCTTGAACTTTACAGCTCAGTATCTACACTTCAGTGAATAAATCAATCACTATAAACCATTTTATGAGATAGCAAAATCACAATGTGAATAGAACAACTCCTTATAAGGTCAGTACTAATATCAATGATACAAACTGCAGAGGAGGGCATGGATGCCTCAGTAACTGACAGAAGCAGCTGAGAATCAGATGTGCTTCCAAAACACTATTGTCTGTATTTATATAAATATCCATTAAATATTTATATGATAAACATAGAATAAACAGTCAAAGCAATCAAATATTCTTCCATTTGGTGACTCTTATTCTAGCTGAATGTTCTCATGTGCTAGTGATTAGATCACCATTTCCTTCTTATTTTTAAGGCATTAAAAGCACTTCTACTGATTTGAAATCGAGAAAAAAATTCCCGCAATCATTTGTTACACATTAGCAGTTACATCCAATTTAAAAATGCTAGCAGTCTAAGCTTTCAAAATACAGGCTACTTCAAATATCAACAATTCACTTTGAATAGAAATAAATACACCAACTGCTATTTATCTAATGCCTGTAATTATTTGTTTTCTTTTGCTTAGTTGACTTGTAGTTGTGAGTACATTATAGCAGGCAGTCATTCCTTTCCCTAAATAATTATCTTCCTGCTTAAGTCTAATGGTAGTCACAATTTAACTCTGCGCTTGAAAGAAATTATGTGAAATGACTACTGCATCCAAGCCTGCTGGGACAAATCTGACAGCAAACATTACTGGTCCTGTTCAGTAAATTCTTCCTGCTCTTTTCTCAACAGTCACTTCTCTGTTCTTACTGTGTACAACATATGCTTCCTTTTGTGTTCGGTGATACCATCAACATAGATAGTATGTAATACATCTAGTAGTAAAGAATTTTCTTTCTTCCTTTTTCTTTCTTTCTCTTTCTTCCTTTCTTTCTCCCTTCATTTTTCTTTCTTTTCTTTTTTTTTCTTTCTTCCTTCCTTTCTTCTCTTTGTTTCTTTCCTTCTTTCTATTCCTTCCTTCCTTCTTTCCTTTCTTCCTTCCTCCTTCCCTCCCTCCCTCCCTTCCTCCCTTCCTTCTTTCCCCTCTTTGCTGAATTTTTAAATGTGCATATGTTGTGTTTCAAGGGTGACTGTAGCCATATCTTGTGACTTCATGTGAATCACTGAGTAGTGCTATGGTTTTCTGCTATGTTCTTAATATATCTATCCATCAACCAACCAACCAACAGACTAGTCCTAGTGGCACAAATATAGCACAGTACAAACCACCACCACCACCCTCCCCTTCCTTCCCCCTAGTATTAATTTCACTTTCCATATGTTCTACAGGATCCCTTTGCATTCCGGAAAGCAGGCTAGCACTTTCAAATTCAGCCTCCTAAATTGGCTGCCTCTGTATCAGTGTATTTACTCAGCTGCCTCAAGGAATCGGTATAAGAAATAATGTCAGCACTAGATGGAGCTCCTGTACAGCAGCATCTCAGAAGAACTCTGTGGCTTGTGTGCACGTGGACAGCAGGGATGGATGTATAGTGCGGTTCCAGCAGGAGGATGCTCTCAGGAGAGTCAGGTTCACTGCAGCATCCCCATGTTCACGCCCACGATGTCCTGCAGGACCACCATCTCCTGCTGGGACTGCTCCTTTGCTTTCCAGCGAGAGGAGATCCCCGGGACCACCCTTCATCTGCACAGAAGTAACATGTGGCATGCAGTCTCAGGGTTTTTTTATACATATAGGATATAGCACCAAGTAAGTGAAGAGG
Organism: Coracias cyanogaster; assembly: GCA_033124195.1. NCBI lineage: Eukaryota > Metazoa > Chordata > Aves > Coraciiformes > Coraciidae > Coracias > Coracias cyanogaster. The sequence continues at coordinate 17,537 of JAVSBS010000633.1, read as the reverse complement.
TGAAGTTACAGTGTATTACCATCTGCCAGCCAGGGAGTCGAACTTCCACGAAAGCACACCTAGCTAACTCCCTTCCTGTGAGCCTCTGCCTTTTCACTGCTCATTTTTAATAATAAAGGTATATTTCTAGATATTTCAAAATGATGCTAAAATCTGCCTTTTTTGGCAGATACCATTCCTAGAGCTGAAACATACTACAAACATTTACTCTTCTGAGTCAAGTTTCTGCCATAATGTCCAGTGTTCAAATTGGTTTTTATAATAACTAGCCATTAACTGGTCAATAACTAGTCATATCTGGTAATATGAATGAAGTGTCAAAATATGTAGACCAGTCTTTACATTGCCCTTGGGCCAAGAGGTTCTTGTGCAATACAACAATACAATCCAACAACCTCACATGCTATGGAGGTGGGATGAAAGACTGGAGAAGGCTACTCCTACCTCTATCCAAGATTGCTTTGCTGGCTAAAGGATGTGCAGCGAGAAGTGGTATTGTCCATTCCTTAACTGCTCAGAAAGACCTGAGAAGAGATCTTTTGCTACATCCTTTAAGAAATGTTTTTTAACTGATGCTGACAGAAATCCTTTAGTACATTTTATCCAATCAATGAGTCAAATCTGCAACATTGGATAGATCGGTGGAAACTCCACTAGAGAATATAGTAGTGGATGTATAAGGAGGCACAACATACTGGGACAAGCCAGCACGGCTACTGCAGAGGGAAGCCATCCCTCACTTATCCTCAGTACCATGCAGACAGGGGTGATACATTCAATAAAGCCTACTCGGATTTCCAAACAGCTTTGACTACCCTAAAGGCTCAGAGATCTTCATGTGGGTAAATAATTGATTAGAAGCAGAAAATAAAGAACAGGAGAAAATAATTAGTTTACTCAGTGGAAACTGTGGCCAGCAAAGTCCCCTATAGATCTGTGCTAGGCCTTGGGTTATTCACCACATTAATAAATGATCTGGAAAAGATGGTAAAGAGTGATTTCTGCTGATTATACTGTGCTGAATAGCTCTAAATCAACAAAAGCTGACTGTGAAGTACTGCAGAACAACCACATGAAACTGAGTCACTGAGCAGATGAAATGCAATACTGATGTAAACATATGTGGAGAAAAATATTCCTAGCTTAAAATATACAGCGATTGTTTCTGACTGACTTACTGCTCTGCAAAGAGAGTTATGATAGATAGCTTTTATATAAACCACTTCCACTACACAGCAATGCTCAGTAGCATTTAGAAAAGCAAACATCAGAGCTTATGAAAAAAGGAAAACATAAAAGAAGAGAAAACATAAAAAGGTGGATGGGGGAAGATTGTTTAGTGTTTCTCATAATACAAGAACTGGGTTTTCAAATGAAATCACCAGGTTGCAGATTCAAAATCAACAAGCAGCAGAAGGTACTTTTCTTCACATAGTACATAGTAAGGTGGAATTCATTGACATATTGTGCATATCAACATTTTGCAGGGTTCCTGAGAGCAAGTGGCCTGGGAGATAAATTCAGGAAGATCTATTAGACCCAAAATTACTACTTCAGAGATGAAGTCCCTACACCATAAATCACAGGCTGCTGGGACTATGTAGTGGAAAAATATCACTGGATGCTGAAAGTTGTCCTAACTTTAAGCTAAGTATTCTAGAAGTATAGCTGGGCAACATGTTTTTGAATGGCAGATACTTGGTATGTATACACACCACCTTTTGCAAGGTGCAACTATTATTCAGTTATTGAAATGACGAGAAGAAACAATTACAGCAGAGTAAGAGGCCATTACCTGCTTGTACATACTATTAGTATTTATTTCCCAAAGGTCTGAGTGGCCCCAATCCCCAGAAAACACATTAACACTTGTAAAACTCCTACTCATTCTCATCCTCAAATCACTTGTTATATACCCCTTGATGCACTGACCAATAGAGAAAAACTGTTAACATGGAGCAAACCAGATGGTGGTATGTCTACTGCTCTTATCACAAAGAATATTAAGCTATGGCTTTGTCTTGCCTCATAACCTGCTTTCTACCCATTAGAAAAAGCACATTTAAATCCTGATTGGCATATTTATCTGGCAGCCTTTCATCTTACTCCTCTGATGCAGTCTTTGCCAAGGATATTAAATAGAAATACGCTTTCAGTTTTAAGAAATACACACAGTAAAGCAATCCTCAACATCCTCACACAGCTGTTGCTGGACCTCAGCCCACTTGTGCTGCCACATACTCTTTCTCTGAAAACTGAGAAGGCCCAAAACGGAGCAAAATTTGGCAGTTTGGATAAATTAAGGCAAACTTTTGGGTTTTGTTATGAAGAATTGTATGAAGAAGTGCTGCCTCGTGCACAGTAGTCAGTGTATAGAGCACATACATAATACACAGCCAAATACCATGTAGATACTCCACCCTTTCATTAAGAGGCAGAATTTGTAGCTCCTCATCCCCGTGATATTACTTCCTACCCTAGAACTGTTTCCAATTAACTCCTGCTGAACTGATACTGAGGCAGACAGCTCAGCCACAGGGATGGCCATCAGCACCCTGCACAGTGCTCACTCCAGGGGAGGGAAAAGCAGCTTTCCCGACCACCATGTGAGATCCGGGATACTCTGCCTGGTTCTGCCTGCTATGCAGCATGCTAGCAGCTTGCATGATTTCATTAGGGTGATTAAACATGTCAGTGTAAAGAGGTCCCCAGGTAACTTCATAAACAGCCTGAATGCAGAATAGAAATCACCTGCAAACTGTACATTTGGCAAACAATAATGCTTCAGTGTGCATATGCATGCAAGAATTACATCTAATGCAGACCCAACCATTGCAGTATTCAACTATTGTATGTTCTAAAATTTTCATAAGGACAAGTTACAGGGGATTATCTATGTTTTTGCAAAATTCATACCATTTCTTAGCTCAAAGCAAATCTTGCCAGATGTTAGCGTGCTATTTCAGTACAATCTCAGAGGTCTGTACTAGACTCAGACAGCACGTAGATATCAAGCAATAAAATCCCACGTGTGAATTAACTAATAGTTTTTAAGCTTAGAAATTGTTGGAGTCCTAATCTAAGCAAAGAATTACATTGCTGTTGATTTTTAAAGATTATCAAACTATTACTTATTAAAAATTTTCACAATCAAGTCTTCTTTTTCTACCCTTTTTTTCCTGATAGTTATCTGGTCCTGAACAAATTTATATTGTTATAAACCTCTACAAAAATAGTTCATCTCTTGACTCATCTGAAGCCTGTTCACTTTGATCCCTTCTTCCCAAAGTTATCTACTACTTCTACTCTGGACTGCATTAGTGAAAACAACAAAAGCAACAAAACAACAAGGAAAAAAGACAACAGAAGAGAAAATACAACTCAAGACCACTGCTAGAAAATTAGCCCATAGTGAATGTCTGCCTCTAACAAAACACTGTGAAATACATGTAAAGATTTACAGTTCACCCTACTGAGTCACTAGCCTTCTGCATTGTGGCTGCTTTACTTTCATAAGGGACAGTAGAAGTTTGTATCTGGCCATAGGATGAGATTGTACTTCCAACATATTAGCATATGTCTGTGAAAGGAACCACAAACAGGAGAAGTAATGTAATTCTACCACATTTTGGGAAGACTTGTTGGCTGAAATTGCCCAGAGCAACGGAGCCTGATGCTGAAAGCTGGCATAAGAAACCTTCAGCTGAAGCATGTGAAGTCTGGCACTGTTATAAAACAGTAGTTTCAAAGATGGTGCCGAGGTGACCTTGATTAGAGGCATTACCATCTGGACCACCAAGAAATGAGAGGGGAGTCGAGCAGCCCCAGGGAACCTGAGGCTTCATCCTTGTATGGGATGAACACTCGCTCATCTGTCTCCCCTGATCTGTGCTGGGCCAGCACAGCATAGGGCAAGAGAGAGGCAACCAGGTCCCAAACCAATCAGGAGTCAAAATACTGGGACATTTCATAGAAAAATAATGGTGGGATGTCAGGGGGAGGAAGTGGCTACCTGGAGTGGCATTCCTTTGCATTTGTGGTCTGCAGATATTACATGTTCCTCCTGCCTGTATCAATTATGGGAAAATTTACAGCAGCCAGAGGTCATTTTTACTTAGTACTGAAAAAAACCCAACAACCCACAACAAAATAAACCCCACAAACCTTTCAGTAGTAGGAGGTTTTTGGATTATTTAAGTAGTGAATCATGTCGGCTGTGAAATCAACAGAAAAAAAATACATAGTCTGTGTATCAATAGAGGCTGTAGTTTATTAACTTATTAGACATTTACTGAATCTCCAGTTTCAGAAACAGTTTCTCAGCTAGTGTTGATATCTAGCAAAATACAAATGTATTGGACACTGGAGAGCTGCAGCTCTCCAATAAACTTATTTTTGCATGTCATTGCAATCTTTTAACAAACTACTGTAAATTATTTTCTCAATTTAAGACACTTTTCTAATCAGAAAAGTGGCAGACACACTAACAGAAAAAAAAAAAAAAACCACAAACAAACCAGGTGATTACTTTAAGTGTGAAGTATTGGTCATGGCTGAGAAAAAGGGGAAAAGGGAAATTGATAGTTATTACCTATAATTGTGTCATTATTTGGACCTATGCCAATGGTTCTGTATCCATCCCTTTTATTACTGAAAAGCCTGTAAGTACTCATTTGCTTACTAGACTGGAAGATGTAGCATTCTGCTTAAACGCTTCCTAAAAAGAAATGGGCATAGAAAATGAATGCCATCAGTTAAGAAAAAGCCACTAGCTATATAACTTGGATTTAAACAGCCAGAGATAATATCCTCTCTGTTTTACTTCAGGGACTACAAGGGAAGTTTAAAGGTTTACCAAAAAATCACTGAATTCTATTCAGGTATGTGAGCATGCAGATGGTCTTAAAGAGTTACTAGAAATTATTAAACACACAATTAAATAGAATATGATTTAACAGCCTGTCACAAGCAAAGTCCATTGCTCTCTAATACACTTTTTTGGATTGAATATTGCTTATTTACCAGACTCTAGTTTATTTAATTTTACTCACTGAGGGACCAGAAAGCCAGCTGCACTTTGATAACATATTTCTTCCTATGTCTGTGGCCTGACTACTGGCACAGCTGGTTTCTTCATTTTCCTAAAGTAATAGAAGAACTGACGTCAGGCATAGCATTGCCTGGGTTAATGCTGCAACCCAGGATTAGGGAAAACTGCCTGCAAATGTAAATGATTAAACTCCACTCTGACAGAAATGCTGTTCCATCATCTCCAACACAGCTTACAGTCATGACCTTTTAGACTCAATTTGCCTCCAGGATAATTTTGCAAGAAATCTGATGTGGTCTTTGCCTTTAAGCTCCAATTCCAGGTCTCTGTGTAAAGTGATGTTATTTGTGTACTTCCTTGCATAAAATCCTTAGTGCTCTGCATCATGTGGCCATAACATAGAACAATGCCCCAGAACCAAAAGTATGCAACTGAACTGCAAGCATGGCTGCCCGATAAGGAAGCATCAACACTGGCAAAAATTTGTAGTCCCTTGCACATGCACAGAAACAGATTTTGGGCATGGGGAGAACATCTGTTACAGAATATAAATTGGCAATTCACGGACAACTAGCTATGCACAAAAAAAGCCAACAAACTTATCAATTTCCTTACAGAATTATTCTGTCCTTCTGTCTCTCTTTTCAGGGACACATACACAAGCTCCTGTCCACCTTCACTGTTGGTATCTCTGCACGGTTTTTAATGTTTTCTTTTGGTCAGGCATTAGGAAAATAGACTCTAGATTATCATACAACAAAACACAGTAGAAAACATTAAAATACAGATAAATATGATAACTCAACCTACATATGGCTTCTGGTGCAAGCTGAGGGCACCTGGGGTTTAGCAACTTGTTCAGAGCACACTCCAGCTCCTGTTTAGCCATGTGCTTGAATTTCCACCATGCTGAAAGCCGGAGGTGAGGAGGAAGGAAGTGGGGGTTCTGGTGCATCCCATAGTCCCACTGCAGCGGGGGACAGAGCTGAGCAGGGACTCCTCAGACCTGGGGAGGGAGAAGCAACCGTGCCTGGGAATACAGACACCAACTTCACACCAAAGGATCTGACCTAACACTGTTGGCATCAATACCTACAGTCTGCAATGACTCAAAAACAGGGGCAAATTGTATGGCACCTTAGGTAATGCTCTGCCATAACAACGGCAAAACCTTCTCTTATCCTAAACTGGTGTTAAAGCACCTACCAGAGTGAAGTTCCTTACTTCAGGAATAATGTTCAAAGGATGACATTAGGTCTTCCATTTCCACTTACTCTGTTTGTCATAATTCCTGCTTTATCAGGCTTTCCAAAACTTTTGCCCAAGTTGACTCCCTTCTTCAAGCACTTAAATAGAACACAGAAACCCAACATTACTGCTCCACAAATTATGCGTGGGAAGAGCATAAATGATTAATGTGGGATCTTAGGAAAGAGGACTTGGGCACCTCCTCAGGGAAATCACTCTTGCCCAACTATTCCAAGTGATTTCAACATTGCATTATGTTTAATGCCTATAAGAACTAGAAATAAACTAAGAAATAAACCCAACATCCAGGAAGAGCACACTGAAGTGGGGAGGGAATTATAAGCAAAAGTAGGAAAATAACAGAAAGACAAAAGGAGCAATAAGCAATGTACAAATACATTAGTAACAAAAAAAGAGTCAGAGAGAATCTCCATCCTTTACTGGACAAGAGGGGGAACATTGTCACTGAGGATGAGGAGAAGGCTGAGGTACTTAATGCCACCTTTGCCTCTGTCTTTAATAGCCAGAGCAATTATCCTTAGGGTATTCAGCCCCATGAGCTTGAAGACCAAGCTGATGGAGACCAGAATAATTCCCTCATAATCCAGGAAGTGGTAGTCAATGACCTGCTACACCAACTAGACATGCACAAGTCTATGGGGCCAGATGAGAGCCACCTGAGAGTACTGAGGGAGCTGACGGAGGAACTTGCCAAGCTGCTCTCCATCATTTATCAGCAATCTTGGTTAACAGGGGAGGTCCCAGATGACTGGAGACTTGCCAATGTGACGCCCATCTACAAGAACGGCAGGAAGGAGGATCCAAGGAACTACAGGTCTGTCAGCCTGACCTCAGTACCAGGGAAGATTATGTAGAGGTTCGCCTTGGATGTACTCACGCAGCAAGTGCAGTACAACTGGGGGATCAGGCCTAACCAGGATGGGTGCACAAAGGGCAGGTCCTGTTTGACCAACCTGATCTCCTTTTATGACCAGGTGACCTGCCTAGTGGATAAAGGCAAGGCAGTTGATGTTGTCTACCTGGACTTCAGGAAGGCATTTGACACCGTCTCCCACAGCATCCTGTTGAACAAGCTGGTGGCTTATCGCATAGACAGGTGGACAGGTGGACTCTGCTGGGTTAAAAACTCGCTGGATGGCTGAGCCCAGAGAGTTGTGGTGAACGGAGTTAAATCCAGTTAAATCTCTTACTAGATCAGGTTGCTCAGAGCCCCATCAAGCCCCCTTCAATGTCTCCAGGGATGGGGCCTTGACCATGTCTCTGGGCAACCAGAGACAGTGTTCCACTGCCCTCATAGTAAAGAACGTCCTCCTAATGGCTAATGTAAATCTACCCTTCTCTAGTTTAAAACCATTGCCTCTTGTCCTCTTGTTACATGCCCTTGTAAACAGTCCTTCCCCAGCTTTATTGTAGGCCCCCTTCAGATACTGCAAGGCCACTCTAAGGTCTCTTCAGAGCATTCTCTTCTCAGGCCGAACACACCCGATTCTCTCAGTCTGTCTTCATAGGAGAGGTGCTCCAGCCCTCTGATCATTTTTGTGGCCCTCCTCTGGACCCAGTCCATCAAGTCCATGTCCTCCTTGTGTTGAGGGTTCCTGAGTTGGACATTCAGGACAAACTATCAGTTGTAACACTGTATTAAAATAAGTGAAGCCCTCTAGGTAATTAAAACAGAGTCTACTCACTTCAAACAGAGAATGTTTTGGATGACTGATTCAGTACTATGTTTTCCTAAACATCACTGATAAGTTGTGCTTGCTATCAGCTTTATTTACAGAAATATCACTTTTAACCTCATTCCAAGACCACTGGAAAGGAGCTATCCATGTTCAGTGGGCAGGTTAGGAGCTGCTAAGAGTGGTTTTCCATTGAGAGGTGAGTACTTGCCGTATCAGGGCTCAGAAAACTACAGGCTTGAGCTCTTGCAGTATCAAGCCAAGAGAGATTATGTCTTTACTCCTGGAAACAAATGTGTCTTCTCACAGAAAAGGCATTCAATTCACCTGAGATCTCAGCTGCATCTTGTAAGCTGAACATTTCCAGTACCTTGGAAGTCTCTACTCTAAATTTAAGTAATGCAGTTCAGTTCAGTAAGTCTAAGACACAGCATATAAAATGAAGGTAAAAGATTTAGAAGAAAATTATTTGTTTAAGGACACAAGGCAGCTGAACTTTAAAACAAAATCATGAGCAGCTCCATTTCTCATTCAGTGTGTTCTCTAGCAGTTTACAAGCGAATAAATCAGTAACTGCTGAATGAAAATATTATCTACTCATATAGCTGAGTACTATGGGGTTTCTAAAAAGATTAGTTTTAAGGTCCTCATTTAGATAGGACCTTGGCTTATCAGTGGACATAAGGACACATATATGTGCCTTAATTCAGTTTAGAACAGGTTTAAGAACGTAGCCCTCTCCTGCATCCAGAGCAGACAGGATGCTGTGTGGGAAGACATGGCCCCAAATCTGTGTCCTCTTGCATAGCAATGTTCACTTACACAACACTAATCTGAATTCAGTTTTTAAAATGAAATATTGGAATCAAGTTCTCAGGCAAACTGCCAGGTATTTAGAGTACAATGAAGGTTGAGAAAAGAAAACAACCAGCAGCTACTTGAAAACATTTCATGTTCAACAGTCACAAAAATATCCTTGATAGTGATGTGTCTTGAAACTTTTCCAGCACTAGATTCTACCGTTGGGTTTCCTGAGCCAGAGAAGGTTTCAGCTTTCCCATATGTATTAATCTATTTAATATTTAATCCTGATGCAGCATGGCATAAAGTAAGGATTCTGAAAATGAACTCCAGAAGTCATCTAAGCCCAAATTCTGCCTGTCCTGTATGTTTTGAAAGTGTACATTTGTGCAAGCCTCTTGGGAAAAGCTTAAATGTTTCTGAAAGTTTTCATCTGTCCAGAGATTTGAAGTGTTTAATAAGGCACTGGAGAGATGACATGTGAGATGGTCAAAGCTGCATGACAAACTTAATCATAGGATGGCATATCACTTTGTGTATATATGGTCTCTATGGGAGTGTGTTACTAAATAATGTATTTTTCCTAAATTAAAATATAATGCTTAATGATTTCATTATATATTTAACAGTTCTTACTTCAGCTTGCTTGCAAAGTTTACTCAGAGTTCAGGTGGGACCATGTGTCCTGTCCCTGTGTCCTTTTCCATGTCTGCTTAAATGTATAACCATGAGCCTGTCAAACCATGGCTAAATGGTGGGTAATCAGAGCAAATTCAGGAAATCTATCTACTTCCCCAACTTAGCGACATGTGCAGTTTCCACTGCAGTGACCTACTTGACAGAGCTGCAAACATGCACAAGTGCCAAGGTAAAATAATTTACAGTGGGAACAGCCCATGCCATTTGTCCTCTAGCTCCATTCCTAATGCTCCCACAGATCAAGACGCAACAGCTCTTACACTTCCCTAGCAGGTCTCACAATATTGAATGTTCTCCTTAAAATCCCCATTACATGCTTATTGATCAGCATCTGCACTTCCCCTTAGCTTATAAAACTTCTGCTTTCCATGAACAGTCTGAAATCACAAAGCAGACATGTGGAAACGAGCAAGTAAATAAACCGAACACCTACACTTTGTCCATATTTTTTTTCCACTGTGCCCATAGCAACCCCCTGATGCTGCTTCTTGGGTCACGGTTTTTAAGTGCCTGGGGTAAGCAATGGATTGCCCAGTAAAGAACTTGTAGCTCGATTTCCCAGTAAAGCGACATCAATGTACACTGCACTGTCAATACTGCTGGGAGGAAAATCAGATCTGCTTTCCAGATCACTCCCTAGGGCAACTGTTATGTGCTTTTTAAAATGGTAAGACACTTTAGAGAAAAAAAAGAATGATCTCTGACCGTGCATTTACATTTAAAACAAATCTCAGCTTCCTACTTCCACTGGCTCAGGTTTCACCCAGGCCACAGACCTGGGGGATAATAGCTTCACCCTCAATTTGGTTTTAAACAGGAAGAAAGAGGCTTTCATAGCATCACAAAACAAAGTGGTAAAGGAAAAATACAGCCTCTAAAATATAGTCTTTCTCAAGAGCCTTCTAAGAATGAATTGCATTTAAAAATATTTTAATGGTTTGAAGTTGGCTTAGGTGTGTTTTACACACCATTAAATACTCACCAAGTCATGAAGATTAGTTGCCCACTTAAAAATTCATTGTTTAGGAAAATACTGCAGTTTTTAAAAGAGGTACATACCTTCACTTGGTACAAGAGAGTGCAATTCTAGTGATGCCAATGAGCTTACTGTAATATCATCCAAAATCCTGGCCCTATACTGTTTATCCTAGTAGGATAGGATCTATCTCATGAGAAAAAAAGGAACAGAATATTGAAGTGTTTATTCTTACAAATATTGATGTTGAACTTCAGTTGTTAATTACCTTTCCTACTACACATCTCTGCTCTGGACCCCGCGTACTAGGACCATTTCTCTTTGCCTTGATGAGCCATAATCAGATACGAGGCACAAAAGCGGGGTAAGCTAACTTTTAGTGAATAGAAAATATGTAATTTTTGTTAAGAATAGCTAAGGGATTGCAAGAAAATGTAAATAACAGAATGAAATTTTCTTCTTCAAGCCTACATAGCTTTGCCGTTTCTGTGTTATTACATGCTCTTTTTATATCATAGCCTTATAGACTATTTTGTAGTCTTTGTGGCTTTTGCATTTATGTTTATAAATCTAATCAGCTTTGCCACTCACAAGGTAGTCGCAGGCCAAAGGCTATGATGTAAACTGGACTACTTAGGTGTCGAAAAATCCTCTGGCTGACAAAAAGCTTTCTTACTTTCAGTAATTACACTGCACCAATCAGTGAGGTCTTAAGTCATCAGACAGTGTTTTAAGTACACAGAATACACTCGATTTTCGGCCTCTTGAGTTTCTGAATCCCTTTGATAAGTTTTATACAATTTTTCCAAAGTCCACAGAAGACAAATAAAATAATCCCACAATGAATGAGATGCCATTTGCTTTTAATTTTAGCTGTAATACCTGCAAGTCTCAATAAAAATCTCACAATTCTCTCATGCCATTTTCCAGTAGCCATAAAAAACCCCCAACTATTCCATTTAATGGATCCTTGTTCAGTCTATGATGCTTACAGCATAAACTGAATGCAAAAAAAACCTGAACATATACCCAAGTGCTTTGTTTTCAAGTGCTATGAAGACCTGTAAAAGCCATGAACACACTCCAAACCTATATTAGCTCTTTTCTAGCACACTTTAGAACACAAAAAATTTAAAAAACCTGATGAATAATGGTTATTTATCAGCAGATATAATCTGTTCATAGAGATATACAAATGTTAGGCAACCTACTACTATTATTTGCTTTTACTAGCGTGTTTTTCCAGTGAGCATTATTAAATTATAACTCTGCAAGCAAGTTTCTTCAGTATGGGCCTTATACACACCAGTGAAAGGAAAAATGAGGTAAGTACTGCAAGACTTTGAGAAACAAATTGCGAAAGATTTTTTTTTAACGCTGTCACTAGAAGTTTCCATGTGCACAGTTCAGTAACTACCCGCATTTCGGCTGCCTCAGCCACCCAGGACATCCTGCTGACAGCACCAACACCATTCTTAGGAGCTGAGTTCACTTTTGGCATTCTGGGTTTTGCGGTTTTGTTTCTTTTTGCTTGTTCCTTGATGATCTAATCAATTTTAAGAATTATACCAGAAATTCTCACATGAACACAGGTATCACATAAACACAGAAATCTGCACTCTGGCCATCCATCCAATTTATACAGAAGATCTGACTTAGAATAATTATTCCACAAGCAAGTCAACCCAGAGACACACATTTTTGTGGTTTAATTCCACAGTTACTGTGGTGGTAACACACAGGTATCCTGACAGAAGCCAGCAGGCTCAAAGGACACCTTCAACATACTTTTTTTCCTAACCCATGAAACACATACTTTTTTTCCTCCTCTTTTCTCCCATCCTACTCCCAATCTCCTTCTCCCTGAGAATACTAGTTACTGAAATATTGGAATTCATAAAATTCTCAAAAATGGAAACGAGGAGACATGTCATTCCGCTCTGCACAGACCAAACCAAAAACAGTCTGCCAAACCAAGCCAAGGTATTGTTGATAACGGAGTCTATTTTTGGATGGCCAAAGTCAGTGCTTTTTTATTATACAACACTGCTAACTCCTGAGAGCTCACTTTGGGCAAAACACCAGTTTCCCAGGGGAAGCTGCCAGGCTGAGTTAGATGTCATCTGAGGAGAACACGCTTGAGGAAGGTAAGGGTACCAGAGACCACACAATTAGAAGTAGCAAGAGTTTGTCATTCAGGCAAAAAATGTGGGTTTGGATCTACAGCCTGACTCTACATCGAGGGCTGTGGGAGCACTTCTTGGGCCGAAGCACCTGCATGAGGAGCACCACAGCTCCGGGGTGGGAGAAGAGTGAGGGATGCGCTTGGTCTTGGTGGCCTGGAGGCACCAAAGCAAAGACATACACCAAGAGGGAGCTGTGCCAGGTTCCCCAGTCTGGGTGAGATAAAGATCACGTCTTGCTGGGCACCCACAGCCCAGTTTATGCTTTAGTGGACCATTTTTGAATGTAAGAATAAACACAGAAAAGGTCACTGCTTGGTGATACAATTCTTAAAGCGACGGGACACCTTGGAGGGATAAAGGTTGCCCTCTGCCTATGTTTTTTCCTTTACCTTGTTTTAATATTTAAAGTAATTTTCAGTTAAAACACTTAATATAGCAGTGCAAAAGCTGGCTGCAGCAAAAATTTTGTCTGAACAGGAGAAGAATGCTGAACACTTTTTACTACAGCTTTGATGCACACTGACTATTTCCAACAAATCTATTCCTGTGACTTAATTTGCTATTGAATCTACAACCATGTAATCTTAAAATAAAGATTTTGCTTTAGGGAAGAACAGAAAGCATCTAATGGTGAAAACTGTCATTATCTGGGGCATGAGGGAATTGATATTACAGATAGATAATTACAAATGGTAAATGGAGTACTTTCAGGAGGCTTTGTTCATGACAGAAGCAGCACTGAGGGGCCTGTATTTCAGTGTTGGCACAGATTTTCCTGAAAAAAAAGGGAAGTCTAATATATGTTCATACCCTTAGTCAAACTCCTTCCAATGGTTTGCCTCTTTTTAGATGCCATTTTAAGCTCTTAAAACCAAAATGAGATATGTTAGGAAATATTTATTACATCCATGCTACTCCTTCATAAAGTTTTTTTTGTTAAAACATTTTAAATCATGTATTTCACTTGTGTTTGTACATAACAAGGCAATCAAAGCATCCCTCTGCTTACCACAGAGCAACAGTGAGCTCACTGATCAAGTTGCTCCATGCACCAGCGTTAAAAAGAGTAGGATAAGAGAATTATCTTTGAACTCTTACCAAAGCAGGAGTTGACAAAGCCATACCACCTACAACCATGCTCCCCTCCAATCCACTTGCCATGGATGTTAGATGCAAAACTGAGGGTAGTGCCTGAGATGCACACTAACATGTCGCTGATACTAATGTTCAGGAGAAGCATGTTGACCGGGTTACGGAGGGTTTTAAACTTGCAGAAGAGGATGAGAACAATTAAGTTATTCAAGAAACCAAAAACCAAGATCAATCCAAGAAAAATAGCCGCTACTGTGTGACCATTTCGTGAGAGTCCAGCCCTTGGCTCAACAGGTGCACCAACGCTCAGGTTGTATGCCCAAGTGTGGTTCATTTTGGACTTTGGCAAAGATCAGGGGCACCAGGTGCTCTGTGCTGAAGTCATCCAGCAGTTTCCCAGAAGCATTGCTCCACCACAGGTCAAATAATTTCAGGAGTCTTGTGATTTTCACTCCGCTGAGATACCTCTTAGATGGTTATGCAAGTGTGAACTATATTTTGCAGCACAGGAATATTTTCCTGCACTCTGTCTTTTAAGTGGTCAGCTCTGCAGCTAACTCTAGGGCAGCAGAACCAAGCGAAAAATCACCTCAAATTCATCTTTGATATTGAAACCCAGGATCATGTTAGATGATCTTTCTTGAGGCTCAAAATGGAAGGTATCTTAAAAAGGTGCTTCAGCGTTGTCTCTTCCTTCAGATAAGCCCTTCCATCAATGGGCAGCTACCATTGTTTCCTCTGACGAGTCTTTCTGAAAATAAAGAAGATAACAAATGGTAAAAACAAAACAACTCTTTCCATACCAAGACCAAAAAGTTAGGTACATAATTTACTAACAGTTCCTCCTTTTTTGAACTGTAACAAATATTTCTCAGTCTTTTCAGCTTTCTCTCTGATTTTCAACAGAAAATTTTGTTTAAATTTCCTTGGCTGTTCTAAACAGTTTTTCCACAGCTCACATTTACACCTTCTCAGGTGAGAAAATTTGTAAGACCTATCTTATGCAGCAGCTTCCCAGCAAAGAACTGTATCTTCCTCCACATTAAGTCAATCCACACCAAGTGAGGCTTCAGTCTTGAAGTTAGATCTTAATTAAAATGGTGAAAATTTTAGGAGAAGGAGAAAGTATTTCGGAGAAAGTATTTACCCAGAAAGAATATTTTCAAGTGCAGTCCCTGAAGCTCTCATATGCTTACAAAGGTTGTTAGAGCTGTGATATCAGTTTCACTACTCCCAAATTTACCAGATGTTCTCCTTCACTGCTTATAAAGCAGCCAAACACCTAAAGCTTCACAAGTCTCTCCTACCAGAGACATGAATTTGTGTACCCGTACACAGTGAATACACTCTATGTGTGTATGTTGTGAATCAATAGCAGAGTGCTTAATGTGGATGCATAACTGCTTAGCCAGCCTTCTGCATGGTTGCAGGCAAATTCTGCACAGATTATTTCCATAAAAATAGAGATGGACATATATATAATGCATATTTATATGTAGGAATTTCCACTCCTCAACGTAAAATGCATGATACCCACAGTTTGCTCAACTAAAAAATATGAAAAATTTTCTTTCATGAGTCATGTGCTCCTAAAATGATTACACACATTTTACAATGCAGCACCTCCTCTATTGCTCCTAACCACTGCTTTTTGGAAATTGTCTTGTAGCAAAATATGTGCTAGCTAACTGGAAAAATGAGAGTTCAGAAGTTACTGAAGACACAGAGGTTGTTTGGTTTCCTTCTTTTATCATACCTGTGTGTCATGGTGGATGTTTATAGCAAGTACTTCTTCTTACTGTTTCCCTACTTTCCCAAGCTCACTATGCTAAATATAGCTCATTATTGCAGTGGTTTTGAACACTAAATTACACAGTCTGCCTTTACTTCCTCTTGTGATGAGCAAATTGTGTACACTTTACAGACCTTCTACTGTTTGGTCATTGGCAATCTGAAACGCTGACATCTTCTGCTTTTTTCCCCCATTTAGGAGGTACGTGGTAATGTAGATGGGTAAGCGTCTCAGGTAGCATATCTAAGAGACAGAGCATTTGAAATCTTCTTTCTACAGTTTTGAAAAAGAAAATAAAATTCTACCCTGTCCGATTCTGGTTGCAGGTTATAGAAGGAAACTAACTGGGACTAACAGCCAAGATACTTTCAATTTACTCATAATTGTACTTAAAGAAACAGAGTGAAAGTTCAGCAAAACAAAACACAAGTGAAATAACTGATTAAAAATATGATGCTGACCTTTTCTCTGTCACTAATTGTATGACTGAAAATGCAAGTAACTGTACCATTTTTAGGTAGAAAAAAGCATGGTGGCATTGTGTTGAAGGACAGCTTCAGAAGGAAGAATTCACAGGAAAACAAGATGTACAGTGAAATAAACACAGTAAGTAATAATTTCTAATTTTTTTTTCAATAATTCTGCTTATACCCTAGCTTCTACCAAGCTAATCTATTATTTTTCCATCACTTCAAAGACAGTTTTGCCTAATCTGTTTGTCAATAAACAGTCTGACATGACTGTTTATTGAGGAATGCAACTAAGGTGAGTCCTATGTTCTCCTCCCTTCTGCAGGGCACACTGCAGAATCTGGCTTCAAAATCTGAAGAGCCTTAACTGTGATTTACATGCAGACTGATTTCAGTTACAGATGTAAATTTTTTTTTCCAATTTGAATGGGTTAAACCTAAATAATCTGTAGCAAAGGTTATAGTATGTCATCGTAAATATTTCCATGTGGGAATTAACTTCACCAGAATAATCACGAGCAAAAGGTCTGTATAATATTGTCATTAAAGCATTGCACCCTTGGCGTTAGACAAAGCCAAAGGTTATAATCCCTCTAGCAAATATGACTAACTTTCTTTATGTATCTTTATTAAGCTCAAAACATAAATAATAACATGCAGATCTTTTATACACAGCCACATACATCCTGCATTCTTAAAGACATCACAAAATCACAGAATGGTAGGGGTTGGAAGCAAGGCTGACCTAGATCAGGTTACACAGGAATGCGTCCAGGGGGGTTTTGAAAGTCTCAGGAGAAGAAGACTCTACAACCTCTCTGGGCAGCCTGTTTCAGTGCTCTGTCACCCTCACAGAAAAGAAGTTTGTCCTTATGTTCAGCTGGAACTTCCTGTGTTACAGTTTCTGCCCATTGGCCCTTGTCCTATCACTGGGCGCCACTGAAAGGAGTCTGGTCTCATTGTCTTGACACCCACGCTTTAGATATTTATAAGCATTGATAAGATCCCTTCTCAGTCTTCTCTTCTCCAGGCTAAACTAACTCAGGTCCCTCAGCCTCTCCTCTTAAGAGAGATGTTCCAGTCCCCTAATCAATTTTGTAGTCCTCTGTTGGACTCCTTCCAGTAGTTCCCTGTCTCTCTTGAACTAGGAAGCCCAGAACTGGACACAGTACTCCAGATGTGGCCTCACTAGGGCAGAGTAGAGGGGGAGGAGAACTTCCCTTGACCTGCTGGTCACCCGCTTCTTAATTCAGCCCAGGATGCCATTGGCCTTCTTGGCCACAAGGGCATATTGCTGCCTTATGGTTAACTTACTGTCCACCGGGACCCCTAGGTCCTTCTCTGCAGAGCTGCCTTCCAGCAGGTCAGCCCTAACCTGTACTAGTGGATTGGGTTCGTCCTCCCCAGGTGCAGGACCCTGAAGTGCTGGGGCCTGAGTTGTGGGCCCCAAGTTGGAGTTGGCCTGTGAATGAGTCACAACCTAGCAGAATGTTTTGTTTTTCCTATTGGCTTCATGTTCCAGAGGC
>JAVSBS010000632.1:0-11265 GCA_033124195.1 Coracias cyanogaster | reverse complement strand
CGGGCGCCGCCGGGCACTAGGCGGGCGGCGGGCGCGGAGCCGCCGGAGCTCTCCAGGGTGCTGGGCGCCGCCCGCCCGCCGGCGGGGAGCCGCTGCCGCCTCCGCCCGCCGCGCCGAGCCGAGCCGCGCCGATGCCGCGGACGCGACTGCTGGAGGGCTCCGCGGCGGCTCCGAGCAGCATGGCCCGGATTAGGTACCTCCGCGCGGCTGTCTCTGGATTTTACTTGTGGGAAGCCGCGGTACTGCTCAGGTGAGTCGGTTTCGGCGGAGAAGCAGGGCTCCCCCCGCCCTGGACGGCTGAAATGCCCGGGACTCGGGCAGAGAGCGGCCGCCGTCACTGCCGCTCCTCGCCCCTAACGCCCGGCTGCCTCCCGCAGCCAGACTGGGCACGGAAAGGCGATGCGCGGGGCCAGCGCTTCGGGAATGGCTTTGTAACGTTGCATTGCCTCGAAGTTGGTCCTGCATTCCGCAGCTGAAGGCTGTGCATTTCCTTCACCTGTTCATCGTTAGGGTGTCCCTAGCTGATCTGTGAGTTTTAGCACTCTTCTAACAGGAAATGTAACAACAGTGACCTTCAAAAAGTGCCTGTGTTTAAAAGTTACAGAAGATAATCTGAGCTGGGAATATATAGATTTACCACTTTCAGTTCTTTCCAGTAATAGGAAAATTAAGGATTGTGGTAGGTCAGAGAAGTCTTACACAGAAACAGAAGAAATGATAGCTGAGTGAACAGAGGACATGGTCTACAGGATTTCCCTCAAGAGGGTTTGCTGCACCACTGGCAGTCTAGGATTTGTATTACAAAGGATAGCAACATATCTATAAATTATGACCTGAGTAGAAGACCGAGGTTCACATGGCTTTTTCTACTTTCTACGCAGCACATTTTTTCTAGCTAAAGTAATCATGTGCTATCAATTCAGGCATTCCTTTCATACATAGCTCTGGAAGTGTGGTGATAGGAGGCTAAAATAAACTTGAGTCCTCCATTTAAACGTGAGGGAAAATTTAAAACAAAAAAACAGGCGTATAAAGAAGCAGACTTCAATGTCGTCGTATATTCACTACTGATGCCGCGCTAACCATGCTTGTTATCAGCAAACATTCTAGCTCTGTGTCACTCTAAACAACAGACTATGGCATAAAGCATGCTTTAAGAATCATATAGTTACTTGACAAAGATAAAAAAGGAAACAAATTTGAAAAGTGGTTCTCCAGAGACAGTTTGGGGATTATACGTATGAGGGATTTATAGCCACAAAGTTAAAGCAGCAGTGTGTAGTGCCCCACCGTGACAGAACACTTCACAGGTACCCACAGGCTCAGAGCAAATGTTTCTGTTCTGAAGTTAGTTTAATGACTTGTTCTGTATCAACATATGCATTGTAAATAGTTTATACTGTAATTTTGTTCTAATTGTGCCAAGAAAAAGAGATTTTAAGAAACTGGGTCATATAGTATGGGATTAATTGACACTGAAAGGAAAGAGGAGATGCAAGTATTTTTACAGTTTAAATTTTAGAATTGCATTGAACAGTTTAAATACTCAATACAAATGTAAAATTTAATGTCAGAGCAGATGGCCAAACCCCTGTGTAGTGTAGGCAATACAAGCAGTACTGTGCTATTATTATTCTATTTCAATGTAGTTACAGAACTCATTTTTCCTCTGCATATTATGGAAATACTATCCTGCTGTTCAATGACTAATCCTTTATTTTACTATATAAAAACACATATTACATTCTAATGGAAAAAAAAAAGTGAAAAGGTCAGTTTTGGAAAGCATACATGTATTTTGGATCACATGATTCTGAACTAACATTTAATTGCTTCAAAATGTATACAGGCATCTTAGTTTGTATAAATTAATATTATTCTTTTCAATGTCCAAAAAACTGTTATATTGTGATAGCCTTCTGCTCTTAAACTCTCATTTTATCACGAGTAACATGGTTACTGTGCACAAGGACTATCTAGTCTGAGAAAGACTTCAGAAAGCTACTCAGAAACTATGTATCTCTTTGATGTATATCTCCATATAGAGCCTGCTGGTGACTTTAGGTCTAGCAATGATACCAGAGTCAGTTCAAGGCACACATGCTTTAACATGGAAAAAGTGGGTTTTTTTAAAAAAAAGGTTCTAAGTTAAGCCTTGTGATATGATTTCCATTAGAGCAAAGGGAATCACCAATAGTAGGATGCTGTTTCCAACTCCCTGTAAGATGCACAGACTCCAGACTGAGCACCTATAGAACACCTCAAGTGAGAAGATGCATGTGCTACGAGTATATAGGAACAACCAAGTCTTAAGTGTTACTTGCTCAGACGTTACGGAGAAAATAATGCCTCTTTGCTTACAGAGTACAATATAAAAGCTTTTCTGCTCTTCATTAGCAAACACTGAAGGTTGTGTGAGAAGACTGAATGAACCTAACAGAAAAAAACTTTAATTTCTTTTGCAACAAACCTGAGGCTGTTTAAATGATATGCCTGGGAAGGTAGATGTTTAGTTTTATTTTCAGTATGGGTCAAATGAAAACAAAAAGGATTTTTTTTCTTAGTATGAATTTACAGGCTTGCTACTTTAATGAGCAAAGTCCAGGATTAACAGGCTTCACAAGAGGAAACTGCACCTGATTTATTTTTAAAAATAATTAATTTTTCATTCCACATCTAAAGATTTTTCAAACTGAAATAACTGAAATGCTGTGTATATTGGTCATTGTGGGATCTAATTATGAATTTGATTTCTGAAAGACATTGTAGAGAGAATAAAACATTGTCAATAGTCTTTTATAAGAAGAATAACATACTTGTTGATAATACATTAATAGACTTCAAACATTAAAAACAAGTGTTTAAGCACATAACACTATTACGTTTTCAGTTATGTATTTGAGAATGGGAAGAAAAGCTATAATGGACTCAACATTTTAAAAATTACTATTTATTAATGACTTCCAGGCCAAGCTCCAACGTGATATTAAGATGAGCGTAGAGATGTAAAAATGAGGGTAAAAGTGAAGGAAAATAATTGAATGGAGCCTAAAAATAATCAATTCACTATCAAAAAAAGGAAAATAAACACTTCTATTATGGAGTTTCAATAATTTCTAAGACTGAGTATTGCTCTGAGTTTTCATCAAAGTAATAGTGTTAACAAAAATTCCTCTGGATTTGCCTGGAGTCCAACAGGTCACGCTGAAAACAAGATCATGCTTATAGAGTCAACAGAAAGATCATATTTGTGAGTGAAATAATTTTATGACGGCGCTTGAACTTACATGGGCACCAGCACAAGTTAATTGGAAGTACACTGTCAGGGACTAGCCAGGGACTCTGCTTTCTCCTTAAAGAGTATAGTATAGGTGTTCCACATGTAGACCTGTGTATGGGGAAAGGACAGGATGAAAAGGTAGGTGGCACTGTGGAAATACAAAATAGATTCTCCTTATATGATATTTCTTTAGTTACTCATACTAGCATAGACCAAGAATTATGTTACAATTAGGTTATTGACACTTTCCTTGTTTTATTCTCTACTCCATTCCCCTTACATTGAAGGAAACAGTATCAAAACCAGCTAATTGCACTTAGAGATCAGATCCCTGTGGAAAAAACTTCCAACTCTAGGACATGTCTGAGCTCACAGTTAACTGATCTTGAAATTATTCCTGCATTGCAAATTGATTTCAGATGAATAGCTTTAAGAAGCAAAAGTCAATATCCTTTAAGCCAGTATTAGTTCCTCCAAATAATGAAAGAGAAAAAAAACAACAGCTAAAAATATTAAATCTGACATATCATCACACACATCATTGAAAATAAAAATTTTCAGATGTTCTAACGAGACTTCTGTAGCTTATTAATATGCTAAGCATTATACCTACAATACTGCTCAAGAAATATAAGTGACTTAAAGTCAGGATGAGACTGAAATAGAGTGTGAAAGAAAATGTAGTAATTCAAGATGAGAGCATTGAGGCACAATGCCCTTCCCCAGCAGCCCAGACTCAGTTTGAAAAGATAGTTTCTGTGGGATGAAATAGTCAACAGACTCCAAGTCCTCATGAAAAATATTTGGTATGTCTCAGACAGCAGCAAGGGAAAGGAAAGGAAGGTGAGAGTTTAGATTCACAACAAAGGAGGCAGAAGCAGGATCCTACTAACAAAGTTTGCAGCCCCACCGCACCTGTGTAGGAGGAGAGCAGACCCAGTTCAAACAACAGTTCAGATTGATAGGCAAAATTGGTAGTGATGAGGCAGGTCCAAGGTCAAGCCAAAAAGTCAGGTCAGCAGATCAGGGTCAGTGGCAGAATGAGGATGGTAAAAGGCTTGGTGAGTGTATACTTGCACAGTAGCTCATGCAGAGATCAAGAGCATCTCCCCAGCACTCCTGGGGGAGAAAAGGGGAAAAAAAAAAAGGAAGGAAAAAAAAAAAAAGGAAGCAAAGAAAAAATAAAAAAACAGCTCCTGAGAGAAGAGGGGTGAACCCCTGCTGAGGCTCCCACAGCTTTCTATCAAACAGCTCTGCTTCAAAGCTGGGCTGCTGCGTTATCTGTAAGTGCTGGCACTGAGCCCAGGTAGTCAAACCCCTGGGAAGAAGGAAATGTGCTCAGGGTCCTTATAAAATGTTAGGAGGAGAGCATCAGGGTTCCCTTGCAGGATGCACCCATAGGCAGGCATTGTACTTTCCAAAACTCAGACAAAGAAGTGGGGATTTTTGTGACCAAGAGTATATAATTCAAATTCTCTTGTGTTTCAACTATACCAGTGAAAACACTGAATTTCCTTTGAACTAAACAAGAGTTTTGTAATGGGTACAAATTTGATCAGCACTTTTACTACCCTTTCTTTATTTCTATTAAAAACCAATTATTTTTGTGACTACCATGTTTATAATTTTGAGAAAGGATTATGTGTAGATTTTTGAGTTCACAATGTTATCAACTGTAAGAAAGTTAAATAACAAAGAAATGTCAATTAAAAATATAAATCTTTCAATCCTTACTGTGCTAGTAACATTTTCTTACTTTTCAGCCTCTCCTAATTCATTCTTAGCCAATTGATGCTAACAACAACTGAAAGCAAGTAATATTGTAAGATAAGTGCTGTGCTTTTGTATGATGAAAAATGTAATAGCCCCTCTATCAGATTAGTCTTGTCCAGATATCCTAGGAATCATGACAATTAGAGAAAATGAAATTTTTTATAAGATTAGGGCTTCTTATTTTAACAGATTTAGAATGCAAGCTTCAAATGACCTTACTGAGTATTATATAATAATACCTATAGGGAATTATTCCCACAAATCAGCTTTTCTCAAGTAATGAACAATAAAGAGCCCTTCTGTGTAGTGTTGCATCTTCTCCTTTTAATTGTTTTTCCTACTGATCTTCATGCTGTTTATTAGAGGAATCAGTAAAAGGAGATAGGAACTAAAAAGGAGTAGCTTTACTTTCACTGGTATGTGGGCATTGTGAGCAGATTGAGTAAAAGACACTTCTTTGAGGATATCAACTATCAGCAAAAAGGAAATACTTCAGAGAGTAGGAGAAGACACAGCTAGAAACTATGTGTAACAAGAATGCAGGACCAAAACAGAAGAATGAGAAGAGCATCAGGAAGCAGAACAGTCTGCATGATAAAGTCAAGAGAAGAGAATTCAGGAATCTTTGAGGTTGTACTTTTTTTCTACAACAGACTATAATCCATTATTTTTTACGTCTTCTGAGGCAATATAATCCTTTCTGACTGATGTCTTTAGGTGCTTTGTCAATACAAATACTAAGTAGTGAGAGAAAAAGAAAGAATGAAGGAAAAAAGTACAGCAATAGACAGAATGTGGTTATAAAAGTATAAAAGAATGCATTTTGTTGTTAGTCTTCTAGTCAGCTGTCTAATGAATTGCCCCAACATTATTCAACAGCAAATAGGTTAGTAATACTTGGTGTACATTGCAGTGGACTTTCTACATAATAAGTACATCCTATACGATTTTCATATACCACATACCACTCTGTTATTCCTTTAGACCTACCACAGGTGTACAAAACAAGCAGAGACAGCAGGGAGAGACAGGGCTATTTCCAGGTAGGAACTTCCCTAAGGAAGACCAATCCTTTTCAATATTGTTATTACTGAAGTTTCTATTTGATGACATGAAACATTAGTGAAATGCAGTTTCCAAGAGAAACAGTTTGAGACCACAGAAAACGTAGAACAGTCCAAGAAGACTCTGACTTGAGATTATCATGTGGTCACTGATGGGGCTGTTGAAAATGTGGAGCTGCACAAGTAGTGGGGCTGCTATCTGATACAAGACAATGGCTATAGGAAAAAGCAAGCCAGCAGAGACTGTTCCAGTGAAACAATAAAGTGAGTAGAAAGCAAATACAAGAGTATCGTTATCTCGGACTGTGAGGTTGAGTTAATTGCTATTAACCTGTGTGTGATTCTTACAGCTAAAACTAGCTTAGGAAGGGTAAAATCAGTAGAGATATGACATTTAAAAATGATTAAAATTCAAGGTGCAGTTATAAATCCATAACCTACTGTCTTAATATTTTGCCCTTTGTTGCATTCTGTATTTGATATAGAATATATACGTAAATATCTTTGATATAGAAAAGTAACATTGGAATATGCTACCCATCTCACCATTGCCCAAGGCTTCACATACTATGTATGGTTTCAGTAAGACTCCACTCTGTCTAGAGTTTATGTCCAGTTTCTTGTAAAACATATTTTTCTTCCTTTCAGAATTTTGAAAGGTAAAATATGAGCCTAATGTAATCCTAAACAGCACCTCTGAGGATCCACAAATACCAGAATATATCATTTCCAAGATTTCTATAAAATCATCTGTTTACAAATTTGTATAATTTTTACCAACAATTAACTTGAATTAACTTTAATTTGACACTTAACTGCTTAGTAGAAATGCTTAGTAAATACAGTCATATCAACATGGTTCTTCAGAAGGTTGGCGTTTTTAAAAATTATTGTTACTTTACATCCTAGGGGGTGACTTAAGGACTTTTTAAGTAAAAGTTGGTTTATAATGTTCTGGGAAAGAGTGGGACTCCATTATTAAAAGGATCCTGAGTTTTTGTCCTGCTAAGGCTTTTGATTTCCTAAAGTTTTCAGAACTGCACTGTCATTTGTTAGACTCAGTAACGCACAGGAGCATTCATGCTCTAGGCATCTGTTGGCAAAGATGTATCCACCTGCAGGAACCAACTAAACTTCCAGTTTTGTGAACAACATATCTGCTGGCTAAGGGTGCCCTACTAGATAAATAAAGTAAATGTCACAAGGTGGTAACTTGCTGGTAAAAGTTTTCTTTTTTTGAAGGGAAGAAAAAACATAACTAAATCACTGATTTCCCACAACTAGATTATGACAACTGCAGTAACCTAAGATAAATGCTAATTCTGTGCCTAAGTATCTATATAACCCCTCCATAACGGGACACACATCTGAGCACTCCTTTCCCTGATGCAATACGGTCAGATCCATTACCTCTGACTCAGCAGTATTAGAACTAAAATCAGAGGGACATCTCAGCATCATATCTGCACTATAAAAGACTTTCTTTGAAATCCATTTTTAATTGCTTTATTTTATCAGAAAGAATGCTTTATGCAAACTTTTTTTGGGGAGGACGAGGAAGTAAATTTATCAGAGCTTGCTTTAGTTCTTATCTTGCAAGATTTAAAGTAAAATAAACTATCTTCTGTTTTCCTTCAGTTCTTGCACACTAAAGAGTGTATACTCAATTGTTTTGGACATTATACTGCTTTTTTTTTTACTATACAAAGTGAATATGAAATGCATACACTTGAGACAGTAAAACCATGATTACAGAAAGTACAATACCCCAGAGAAATGGAATGAAAAATGTTATTTGCAAGTTTCTGCATACATGTGTTAAAGTTTTACCTCCAAAACTTATCCCAAAATGCTAACACTGTGCAAATGAACTTTTAAGAATATATCTATCTCTTTGCCTATTTTTGTTGTTCCTATACACAGATCTTTGGATCCACGAGTACTCAAATTTTCATCTGTAATCAAAATGTGAGCATAAATGCACTTGTTCAGATTCCCTGAGTAAAGGGTAACATTTTTCATCCTTTTTAACAGTGGTGACTCTTCAGGAGATAAAGTGTCTTGCACATAATAAAGGCTGGAACACTCTGTGGGGGTTCCTTAATGCCTTCATAATCACCGAGGGAAGGAGTGCTCTACTCGGACCCCATGAAGCCCTCCTCCCAGCCTGCATAGGATGTGCTGGGAGCGGAGGGGGGATTGGTGTGTGTCATGATCTTCCCTTCACTCCACTTATTTCCATTTGTTTATACAAAGCTTAGAAGACTCAGATAATAATAAAGTGGGTGCTGGATACTAGTTTAACAAAGATGAAGTATGTATCTGAGGGGAAGTTTAAACACCACTTTCTGTGTGTGAATGAAAACGCGTGTAGTGGACCAGGATGATTTTGGTGGAAACATGAAAGGCTAGAAGCACTGATTTTTAACCTTCACATTATTTTCTCTGACTTATTCAGTAAGGAATATGCTTCAGTGCATGCATCAGGAATACTGGGTTCTGTCGTTATGTGGCATGAGTCCTGCCACTCTTATCATCACCCTGAAGCTCAACCCTGTTGCTCCTCAAAGAAAGACTTACACTGAATTATTGTAGTGTAATTGTGTGTATTGTAGTGTAAGCAGATAGAATTACTAAAAACATTACTTAATCCATGTATCTCATGTAAATTAACACCATCATTCCTGTTTCACAGAAAATTCCAAAGCTCTGAAAACATTCTATTGCTTTTTCAATGCATAAAAGGAAGTTTAAGTTGAAGAAAGCAGGAAAAATATCTCTATAAATTTGTAGGGAAGATGTTTAGAGAAGTTTTTGAAAATTAGAACCCAAGATCTTACCTTCAGTTCCCATTGACATTAGAAAACTGATTTGGGCTGATAGAACAGAAAGGAGACTGGACAATATTCCACCCAAGCCAGCCGGAACTTCATTAAAACAACATGGAAACAGATAGGTTTTTGTGAAATAAAAAAAAAAATAATAAAAAATCATATTTTTCCAACTAGAATATTTTCTCTTAGTTGGAAATTCTTAATCAATAGTAATAACACAGTATCTACACTATAATTAGCTG
The DNA here is from genome assembly GCA_033124195.1 of Coracias cyanogaster. Classification (NCBI taxonomy): domain Eukaryota; kingdom Metazoa; phylum Chordata; class Aves; order Coraciiformes; family Coraciidae; genus Coracias; species Coracias cyanogaster. Next base: position 2,072 of record JAVSBS010000632.1, on the reverse strand, counting down.
ACTAATGAGAATAAACAATTTAATGAGAAGCATATTGGTAAAGAACTTTATATAACACTAAGTTCTATTTACTGATAAATTTTGACTTGTCTGGGCTATAATCCCGCTTGTTGAAATATTGCAAAGTGAGTGAACCTTCAGCCTATATTCAGCTTTCCTCTAACTGAACTTATATCATACTAAAATTATTTTGGAGAGAATTCTCATATTCTAAACAGCCATCTGACAGGCTCACTGAAGATAAAGGACAACACTTGTACTGATACAAGCAGAGCTTCCCTAAGGCAATTGGAATAGTGTTTAATTGAATTGTGCATCAGTCTTCATAAACCCTGGGGTTTTAATTTGAAATCACTAGTTTTGATAAACATCAACCATTTCATTCTAAGATTTTCTGTGAAGATTTTTATGAATAGTAAAATAATTGTTTGAGAAGAAGCCTATCAAAGAAATCTAGTTTTCAGTTTCAGTTACAGTTTTCAATTCATAAAAACAGATTTTTAGAGCAAAACAGGGTAAAGGAGGAACAGAGGACTTGTGACATTCTAAACAGTCATTAATTACGATTAAAGTAAATATCTTTTTTCTACAGATGCACACTTTAGTGGCCACTGTTCCTGTTTATATTGAGTGAGGGTAAAGTAAGTTGATAGGGCAATGCAACAACAGTAGCAAAAAAATCTAGCCAGTGAATAACAACTAGAAAACACAGTGATATGCAGCTCTACAATTTAAAGAACTTTTTAGGATGTATTCAAAATAGAGAATCAGCCAAGCAGCTATAATTTGTAGAATTCCACTTTCAGTGTTCACAGGTTGCTCCTAGATTTGGGAAGAATTTGCCTTGAGAAACAATAGTTCGCAGTTTTTAGCCAGGCAAAAGTCTCATTTTAGTTAATTCTCTCAGTCTACTCTTGCTTCGTTGACATCAGTTGAACTGATATTCATTATGGTGGTGAAAGATATTAGTCAGTTCCCACACAAGTTCCATTGTCATTCAGTCATTCATTAACCACACAAATAAATGTAATTGTTCAGCTCTGACATGCTTTTATAGAAGTCTATCTGGTGTTACAAAAGATAATTCTCTGAAATTATTTTACTTGGTCATTTTGAAATCTATCCATTACTCCAATAACTTTTCTCCATTATTCAATTAATACACAAACTAGCCTTTATAGTTAGATAGTAATTCAAGTTCCAACTACTATAAATTAGTGATTTACGGTTTCTATTTTCAATGATATTCCATTCATTTTAGCTGAGTATTATCTGTCTAAAAAACCCTCCAAAAGAGATAATTGAATTTTGGAAAGACCTGACAATCTCTAATTTAAAGTTAAAGCTGTCATAAACTTAAGCCTTAAACTTTTGGAACAGAAAGACATTTGTCAGAATTCAAATATTTGAAACATTCTCTGCTCCTTGTATAGCTGTTTGTGTCAGCTTTTTCCCCAAAAATGTAAGTTGAATAAATAAAGAAACAGCAAGAAGCTAAGATCTGAGTTTAGAACACTTATAAAAATAGGGTAAAAAACAGGTAGAAAAAAATACTAAGGAAGTAGGTGCTTCTGGGAAAACAGTGAGCAAATTAGAGTCATAATGCATAAAATTTCTTAAGAAAATCACGTTGGATGGCTGAAATCGACAACAATAAACTCATCTTATACGAGAAAGCAAAATTAGAGGTACAACCTGTAGTTTACTGAATCCGTATCTTAATTAAGGTAGAAAGCCATGCCCATAGGATTATGAAGAAGGCTGTCAAATTAGTTTTCTTCCTTTACCTTAAGAATTTTTTTTTTCTGAAGGGGCATATATAAGGCATTGAGCTTATATATATGTACTGAGTCCTAAGCAAAACCAAGTATAAACAAATTTAGCCTCATCTAGAATAGAAAGCCCTTTGACCTGTAGAATGGTGATCAGTTCAGAGTAACTCAACCATAAGGCTTAAAACCCCATTGTTCTCTACTTTTTCTCTCTGCTAAGAAAAGCTGAAGCACCCCACAGCGATCCAAAGCTTTTTAAAAATATATTACCTAAAGTAAATAAGTTACAAAAACGATACC
>JAVSBS010000629.1:23203-34960 GCA_033124195.1 Coracias cyanogaster | reverse complement strand
TTTGTACATACGAGTGCTGCAGGGGTAAATATCAGTATCTTTGTGATCCTGGGGCATGGCTTTCTGCGTAAGAGCTCCATACAGACTACTGAACGTTGTATTAAAACTCAGCATTGCAGAAATTCATAAGCGAAACCTTGGCATTTATTTTCATGTGGACTGACTGCGTTTCTTGAAAGAAGAGAGCCTGAGTTCTAAGAGCAATGCAGTACATTTTACGAGGCATTTGATGTTAGCTGAAAACCTGTTGATTATATGATGAATCCACGTCAAAATAAACGTGGATATTCTGGTTGAATACCCCGCATTTTTATTGTAGCAGTAACAAGCATGTAAAATGCATGTCCAGAGCCCTACTGGGTTTTGAAGTTATAATGGTAGCTGGATGTTAGCTTTAATCCGTTTTCCATATAAACACTTCTGGTGCCAAAAAGTTGCTCTTGAAATGGTAATTGGTCTCTGTGAGTGGCAGCCAATACACTCACTTAAAAAGTAGGGAAAATGGGAGATGTGAAGGTGCTGGAGCACAGCTCCAAAGCGTGGCTGCTGCAAACGGCTGCTGCGTCCCTCCTTTGCCTCTCCCACGCTCGCAGAATCGCTCGGTGATGACCCTGGTGTGACAACTGCAGCCGCAGACCCCACGTGTGTTCAGCGTCCTGTCCCAGACACAAAAGACGTGCACAGCTCACGCTCTGCAGAGTTTTAACATGAGAGAAAAATGGGAACTAGAATTAACCGATGTAAAACCAGAACTGTTCTATACAGGCGTGGTTCACGCCTGCTTCCCTTGAAGTTGGCTCCATGGTGTTGATAGTTGGTAAGGAACACGGAGGTCACAATTGGCCACTTTAGAGTATCAGTCTTGGCTGGGTTGTGCAGACCTGCTCCCAAAAACCAGTTTGCTGTTAGGACAAGGTGAAATGTGTGTGACAAGTATGGCAGGAGGTCAGAGTCATCGTACCTGCTCGGTACTTCTGCGTTACGTTCGCAGCTGGCTTACCTCAAGCGAAAGGCTCTGCCTCCCATACATATAACTTAATTTACTGCTTTGTACATTAATAGCAAAATAATATGCTTTGAATGGGGATGGCTTATTTGTATGAAGTTGAACGCTTAAAAGATGGCACGTACAGAAAATCACGGTGATAGGGAGGTAAGAGTGTGTCTCGGTCTCCTAGATTCTTGAACTCGCCCGTAATGCTTTGTAGTAAGAATGGAAAACTGCTCCCAGCTCAAAGGCTTCAATCCTGAAGTCAGAGCGAGGATGGCATGGTCTGGTTTAGAGCTTGGAAAATTTCAAATCGTTCTGTTTACAAAGGTCTTACCTTGTTTACACAGGTTCTGAACTAAGGAAATGTCTCTATCTCATAAAAATTAATCAGCTACCTCTGTCGTTCTTGCCCTCTCATTTCTTCGTATATATTAAATTCAAGGTACGTGCATCTCAGCATTCTCATGAGTTCAGAAAAAAGCACATGAGGTAGCCTGGAAGGTCTCAGTTTATCCAGGTATTGGGTACAGGAGACATTTCCAGCCGTTCTTAGGCTCAGTGACCTGACTTCTCCTCTCTGTCACATAAACCTGCCCCGCTCCCTGCCAGAGGGACTCTCACATGCAACCCAGCTCCCAGCACTGCCTTGGATAGGGTGCAATAACTTATTAACCTCCTGTAATGCAGGAAGGATGAAAACCTTCACAGGCGGTGAACACCCTTCCCTGCAGCCTATTAACAACAATCTTCAGCTCCTGGCACGGTGCCAGTTTGCAGGTTAAGTTGGTCAGACTCCTCCGGGAGGACTCAGACTGTCTGTTTACTTCTGTGCTCCTTTCAATGCAGAAAAAAATTATTATGGGCCGATACAGACGTTCCAACCGCTCTGCAGAAGGGTGGGATAGGAGCATTAAATCTCCTTGAGGACAGTCCATGGGACTTTGCTCTCTCAGCTAAACGTGTGGTCAGTGCTTGCAGGCACAGGCCATGGTCATCACAACTTCATGGCTATTCCATTAGTGGGAGCTGAACTGGTGGTTCACTTTCTAGATCAGAAAGTAGCTGACCTAAAGATGCAGGGGTTAGAAAGATCTTTCTAGGCCAGGCTCTTCCTGGTTCTTGTTAGCCTTCATACAGCTTTGGGCCTTTTCCTCAGAAAGTTCTCTAAACGGAAGTTCTCAGCAAAGTGAATGGATTCTGCACGGACTAAACGTGAGACCTGCTTCTCAAGAAAAGAGCTCAAGTCCGTGTAAGACAGATCAGTGTTATATTCATCATTATGCATTTGGCACACTTGGATTTAAAAAAAATTATCCCTGACTGGTTCTCCCGGGGTTCACGTGAGCTGATAAAACAGCATGGGATCACACAACCACCAGGGCAAGCGTGTCAGCCTCGCCATTAATGAAGTCATCGTGTTCCTGAGGTCACAGTGATTATGCCGGCTGCAGATTGCACACTGAATATTTCCTTCTAGCCTGTATCGCTGAAGGCCCGCGTCATGTTTACAAATAGCAGAGCAGTTTATCACCGGTCTGACCTGTGCCGTCCTGGATGGAGCTGTACGAGAGTTAACACAAGCCCAATTTAGACAACTTACTCTGAATATAAATAGGCTTTTTCGGCAGCCTGGCGGCGCCTCTTGCTTTACAAAGCATCTGTTTTCGCTCAGCGGGGGCAAGGGTGAGACTCAGACAGGACACGTCGCAGATGGACCACAGCCGGCAGGCACAGGGACACGAGTGGAACCGGGGCCATCTGACTGTGTCCTGAAGCACGTGCAGCGCGGGATATGCCGACGGCACGGACAGAGAAGGTGACTGTCTCATCACACATCAGAGCCAAGCACCAGAGAGCCTGGCCACGGCAGCCAAGAGCTCCACGGAGGGTCACTTCCTTTTGGGAGCGCTCTGGAAACCCCAGGCAGAAGAGCATGCCTTATACAATAGGAGTTCACAATGCAGAGAAATCAAATATATCAAATCATAAGTCAAAGCTGGAAGCAAAGTCCAAACGTCCTGACGCCCAGAGAAAACACAAACAGTACAGCAGGAACAATTTCTGAATGTTAAAGTACTGAGAACAACTTCCACCAGATCTGCAGCTAATTTAAAAACTGCTGCTTCGTAACCCAAGCAGAGGATGAAAATAATGAACTCAAAGTTGTAGCAACAGTGAATTTTTCACGGAATGCTTTTCAAGTAAAGCTAATTCAAATGCATAAACTCAGGTCTTCTAGATAACACCTGGGAGTCTGAGGTACGTAGCACCTAATTAAAGCTTATAAACACTCTTGCACATGAAGTTTCTTGTGCTCTTAAATATTTGTAACATCAGGCCTTAATTTGCTGTCAGTTTAATCTAAAACTCATTTGAAAACAAAGCCAAGAACCAGGCTGATTTCGGTACCATTTAAATTAGGACCTAACCAAGAAAAAGTTAAAAGATTTATGTTTAGCACTTTATTCAGTGAAGAAAGGCAGCAAAATGAAAGACACTTCTTCAATGTTCTCTTAAGTTAAAAGAATCTTATGTACAACTTGTTAGAAGAATGGGTAAAACAACGCAAACAGCGTGCCCAAAACACACTCAAAACCCCCCTCAAGAGCCCCTGCACTCCAGAAAACCGGCAAGATTCACCAGCATCGGGGGAGAACAAGCCACTCAAAAATCCCGTCTCTGTCCTGAGAAGTCCGCTGCCATCACAGTTCCCCTCTCATGTTACTGGTACGTGTCGCAATAATTCTCAAGAACGTCCAAGTTGTGTGTTCAGAGGGCAGGAGGGCTGTCATGGGACCTTACAGATGGCAACTGGCTGAGTCCCTTGAACATATTTCCAGGTTTGGCTTCGGTTCGCACGGCCTGGGCTGGCGGGCACCGTTCGCGGCTGTTGACACTGGTCACTTCGCAGCCATCCAGATTTCAAACCTGGACTCCTCAGTAGGATCCAAGGTATTCGCGCAATTAGCATCTCTCAGGACGGCTGAATTCACACATATTTCCATATACTGAATATCACGACAACTCTTCGTTTTATTCTTTCAGAACCTCAGCACGATTGGGCGCCTCACAGGACTTCTCCCCAACTCCTCACGCTCCATCCAAGCTTAACTCTGGTTTTCAGCAAAATAAGTGAGAAGCGATTCAAATCCTTTTCTGTAAAAAACATATATAAACCCTTGACATCCATCGTGAAGAACGGCTTTCTGAACTCTTTGTGGCGTCTGCCATCACACAGCCATGTAACATAAATACAGCAGCTTACTTTAAAAGCTGCCAGCCCAGCAGGAGAGAACAAGAACCAGATCTCAAAGCTTTGTCCTTCACAACCAGCGTGAGCTTGAGCAGCGACTGTCCTGCTTTCCCAAACCTCCTCAGCTGCCAAAAAGCTGTAGTAGGTAGAGTAAGCTTTCCTGGGAAAAAAAAAAACCAACCAACAACAGTGGGGGAAACTGGTATCACCTGCGGTTTAACCCTTACACCCTCTTTTGCGAGGACATCCCTGCTGCTGAAGAAAAGGCTCCATCTGTTGCCATCCAGGTCGAAGCACCAGCTCCCCAGAGGGGCTCACCTCTGCCAGGAAAACCTCGCAAGCCTGGAGGTGGTGGGGCAGGAAAACCCCTGCAGAGCTGCTGCCCTGAGACTCCACCTTCCCCCGGTCTCCGTGCCCGCTCAGCAGAGGTCTTTGCCTCCTTTGCGAATCCATCCCGAGAAGCCCACGGGCCTTCTCCGTCTTGCCCGGTGCCCAGTTCGTGGCGCCCGCCTGCACGGCGAGCCCTCGCAAAATGCTTTGATTGGGGGCACTGACGAAATAAGGGCAGGAAAGAGCTTTCCGGACAGAAACGCGGGCGCTGGGTGACCGCGGTGAGGAGGCGGGAAGCCGTGAGGGGAAACCGTGAGGAACCCCCGCAGCAGCGCCGAGCCCGGCCCCGCTCCCGAGGGCCGAGACCTCCTTCCCCCGCGCCCCGGTGCGTCGCCCCGAACCTCAGCTGCGTCCGACGACCAACTACCGCGGGCGCAGGCCGGGGCCGGGGCAGGCTGCCGCCCGTTGCGCCGCGGCTGTGCAGCGCCGGCTCCCGGTGCGGGGGATGCGCCGCACTGCGCATGAGCGGGAGGCGGCGGAAGGGCCCGTGAGGAGCCGGGAGCTGCCGCCGCCGCTGCCGCCGCCGGAGGAAGCCGTTGCCGCCGCCGCCCTCAGTCTCCGCCTGAGCCGGGAGGGAAGAGGCCTGCACAGCGCTCAACATGGTGAGCGTCCTCTCGGGTCGCCTCAGGGCCCGGCCCGGCGCCTCGGGGCCGGCCGGCCGCCGCAGGGGCAGCTGGGGCCTAGTCGTGGCGGGCTGGGCTGTCCGGCAGCGGCAAAGGGGCCGGTCCCGGGGGCCCCGCAGCCGGGGCGTGATGTCGTGGGGCCGTGGGCTCCTCGGCCCTCCTGCTAGGCTGGGGGAGGAGGGCGTGTGGGGCCCGGGAAGGGCGGCGCGGCGCGGCGGGCAGGGGCTGCTCCTGGGCAGGGGCGAGCGCCGGGGCCTAGGTGAGGGGCGCTGGGAGCGGACGGAGGCCTTGGGCCCGCGGGTCTGTCCCCGGCCTCCTCAGGGCGGGGAGGTGCAGCTTGCCTTGCGCAGGAGGGTTCAGGCACCTTTGTCCGGCCCAGGGGCAGGAGAGGTGCTCGCTGGAGAGCTTCTGTGCGGAGTGCTGAGCAGCGGAGACTGGAGAGAAGAGCAGGAGGCTGCCAGAAACCGAGGGCAAGGGGGAGTTTTTCTTGGGATTTCAGGCGGCTCAGGGACCATTCAGTGCTGTCGGTTCAGTGGGGAACTTGGCTGTGTTGGTCCTTCTTGGACTGGGATTATGTTGGAGAATTTCTGGGTGGTTGTTTTGTGGTTTTGGTAAGGCTCCTATTCATGTAAGAGGTGTAAAAAAAGACCTATCTTGCATTTTTTTCCATAGCAGTTTTTTTTTCTGTGTAGCTGAGGATTTGCTATGGACTCTCGAATGAACTGACTCTTTACCCTCTTCTAGAGGGAAACTGAAGTGGTTTGAACAAAATCTGTTTTTTTTTCTTTGTTTGTTCACCAAAACAAAAAGATATTCCTTAGCTTTAAGAGGGTGTCCTTACAGGTCTCTTGCAGAGTGTCTCAGGCACTCTGGGGAACAGGTTTTCATCCTATTTCCAGGCCTTCTCTCTATACAAAACTTGTACAGCTCTAGCTACACCTGTGCAGTTTAAAGTAGTACTTTTCTGTAGCAGCTGTATCATCTTAGGAAGAGTGTGGGAAGATCTACAGATATGCTGGTGTACACTTACTGGTATAAAGGTGTCTTACACCTGCAGTTAATATTATTCTGGCAAGGAGTGTTACGAGCATACTGAAAAATAAAAATGCCACCTTTAACTGATGGAGTTATGCTGACATGAAAATTTAGCCAGGATTCAAACGAGTGGTGCAGTGTGTACACCTCTAATAAACTTGTCAATATGTTACTGGTGTAATTTTTAATTTAATAGTTTTATATAGATCTTCACTTGATTATTTTTTTTTTATGGGAGCTTAAAGCTAAGGTCTGGGTGAAGTTCGGGCTGTAGAGGTGTCTTATGGTGATTCTGCAGTTCGGGGACTGTCTCAAATAGCACTTACGCAGTAATGTTACACAACTTTTTATAAGGAATTCTTCCCATAAAAATCACCTAGAGCTATCTCACAGTATATCCAGTGGAGGTATGCAAAATAAATACACAGCTGATATCTTGTACGTCCATACGTTATGGGCTGGCTGTGTGCTTAGAAATGCAACTTGAACAGTAGCGTGGTTAAGTGGCAATATAACAGAAATAAAGACTTTATTCTGAGAACAGCTTTTTGTGAGAAACGGCGCGATCCCAGTCGCTTAGTCTGATTGGAGATAGTTAACTGAAGACGTAGCCGGTGTATTTTGTGGCACAGCGCTATACGGATAGACCGGAGGTTGTATCCGAATGCTCCAGTCATGGCCCCAAGCACGGTTGTTAGGTCCTTTGCAAACAATTGTCTCCCAGTTGTTCCTGTTGACTCCAGCACCCAGGTGAAAGGATGACATAGACGCTGAAGTGGGGCTAAATGACAGGCTGCAGTTTTTGTAAGTAGCAAATGCAGGTGTGAATCGTTTCTAGTGCCTGGGTATAGGGTTCTGTACCTGGACTGGTGGTGTGTCGAAATCCTCTCGTTAGTTAGGGGGAGGACTAACTAAAGGGAGACTTCTTCACAGAGATCTGAAGATGTCCAGCCAGAAACGTGCGATTCAACGTCACATTTGTATGCCCCCGTGCACTGCTGCTCTGGCTAGCCCTTCCCATGGCGGGTTCCTGGGGCAGAGCCGCTTGTCCAGCACAGCAGATGGCTGTGGTAGAACCTCCTGGCAGCTGGGGCCTGGCTCCTACTCACCCATGCAGCAACACCCGTTGGAATGCTTATGGCTCTGAGTTGTTTGCACTGGCGTTCGTGTGGCTAGGTCTTCAGGAGAAGTGTTTCCTGGATTTGACCTGGACAAAGGTCCAGTAGCTGCAAAGGAGGCCATTAGAGCAGCCTGTTGGGCTCACTCTGGCCATTTAGGTAACTTGGAAAGTGTTTTCTGTCCAGTGCTCAGGTCCAGCCACGCTGACACTGTTCCTTGGAGTGCCGGTGGCAATCTGCCTCACTTACCCGCGTTTTCATTTTTGCTGAGCAGCATCTGTAGAAGCGGTCTCCTTCACCTTATCTGCTAGTATGTTATTGCTTCATTTCTTTGTGAGGACCAGTAACGTGCCTGCAAATTGAGACAGAGCAGCAGGCTGGTCCATTGCACTCTAAGTCATCTTCTCTGAGAAGAGCTGCTACCTATACTATTCTGGACGGTTTAATGAATTTAGGACTCTGTGTGTGTGTCCATATCTTTATCCAGAGCCAAATGCTGTCCGTATCTCTATTTACATTATCTCTTCCCTTGTCCAGTTTGTGTTCACCAAAGAATATTTCTCTGCTGATAAATACCTAATTTCTTACTGCAAGCCTCAGGTGACAGGAAGTTGTAAAAATTCAGTATTACAGGCATTTCATGTCTGACGCGGTCTCCTGTAATTTCATTGTACTTCATGACATTGTTATGTAGTGTTTAACTCAACAAGCTATTCTGCCAGGCTGTTTGGGGTGGTGCGTGTTCATCTTTGCAGCAGTGTGTTGATATGAAGTGGTTTTGGTTCTCCTCTAGTAAAACTTGCAAGTTCTTGGCATGGCACTTAGGACCGAGTAGCCTGAGTCTAGACAAGATGGTGCATGATCCTGTTTCCTCGCCCAGCTCACCAGAGAACCCTTTGAACTTACACTGTCAAATCACTTTTAACTAGAGCCATGAAAAAATTATTTGGGAATAAGAGCTACTCTGAGAACAAGGTGTGAAATTTATTATGTAGCTCTCGATATTTTACTCATGTTTTATGGTGCCAAGGCAAATATAAGGTATGAATGCCGCTTGTAGCGGCTGAGTAGAGCTTCTACCCCAGAGCAGAGTGAAGAATGCTGATCGAATGACAGCTTTATTTTGTCCTTTTTTAATTGGAAAACGCCTTGATTTTTGGCATTTCCTTCACCTCCCGGGTTAACTTGAATTACCTCAAAACGCTATTACAACGACTGCGTGCTTCTGGGGAGCTACACCTTGATCTTCTGTGAAAGACTCAATGCCCATATACAAATGTCGCGGTCAGAGACCCCCACAGCAAGTACCAAAATTATTTTGTCCACTAGAACAACATTAGGATAAAATCTGCTTTTTACACTCTCTACGTTGCTTATGATTTTTTTTTTTTTCCCCCCCTTGGATTTTGTATCTCAACAGACCTTGTAAATTTTTAAGTTCTCTTCTGTCGCACTACAGATGAATGCATTTATTTCACATCAGTTTGAAACAGAAGCTTAGTGTCCTGGCAGTCTTGCTTTGTGTACCCTCTCTTCGAGAAACTGCTGTAGAAAGTAAAATGCAGCTGAAGTTTAAAATGCAGTTGAAGAAACTATGGCTCTTTACTTTGCTTTTGTCTTTAACTTGGATTTTGTGGTTTTTTTTGGGCAGTATACACATATACCATCACAGTGGTGGGGGTTAAAATATAATTCACTGTATTCACAGAAATCTGTTGTTGTGATTAACTTTTGTTTTCCTATCAACAAAGAGAAATACTCGTGATTTTGCCTTTTAAACTTCTTGTATTTGTTGGATGCGAGCAGTAAACCAGATTATTTGCTGGTGTCTTACATGTTCCTTTAGTGGATATAGCAAGGGAGCAATATTTTCTTGACCGTTAGTGTCACATAAAGACGTGACAGAACTGGCAGCGATGATCTGTAAGGCTGTTACGTGCACAAGCCACTTCTTCTGTGGCTGAACTGGGATCACTGGGGTCCTTTGAAAGTGCAAGGGTGCTTCCCCCAGCCAGGTCTCTTGCTAGAGCTTCAGTGCAGTTTGGGTAAAGGCTGGATGTGAAGGTTGGTCCTGTTTTAGAAAAGGCTTTTACCTGGCACATACTTTTCTTCGAGGCCTGGCAAACAAAAGCACAGATGTCACATCGTTCAGATTCCTTCAGTTAGCAGTGAAAGGAGCAGGAGTCAGATCATCCCTAACCAGCGGCTGGGAAGGGAAGAGTCAAAAAAAAGCTTGTTACTCCGCAGTGTAACTCGAAAATAAAGTGTAAGTAGTTCTTTGGTGACCATAAGGAGTGTTGGGCACTCAAAATTCAAACTTGTCTAGCTGGGCCCTTAGAGCAAGGTCCAGGAACAGGGTTTTGGTGGGAATCTTCAGCTCTCCAGTCCAGGCGGTGAGGGACAAAGGTTGTTACTGCTTCCCAGGGACGTTACCCAGGAGAGCGGAGCCTCCTCTGGCTATCAGCTATCCAGAAACTGCTGATGAGCAGAGCGGGTCGGCGGATCAGAGGTGACTAAAAACTGAGTGTGGAAGATAAGGAGAACCAGCCACGTAGTCAGAGTTGGCAGATCAGTTCTAGCACTTTTATTTTATTTCCCTAGACTGGGAAAGCTTACTTTCCGAGACAGGCAGAATTTCAGTCTGAGGCCAGAAAAGAAATACTTGAGGGAAAAAGCCCAAGTATTTATTTTTAATCTTTCGCTGGAGCCTCTTATCCAGGATGCGTTATTGAATTAGAATTACCCAGTATGGCACTTCATGGGGAGAGGCAAATTTTCATTTTAAAATCAATGTTATAGCATCAGATGTTCATTAGAATGATGTAATTGTAGTTTTATGAATCTACATCATGTGGCTTTTCATTTCAGTGTTTTCAAAGTAAGTTCACCTTCTGTCTCCTACAACATCCTTGTTATGAAAGGTAGCTTAGATACCACACAGACTTGACCAGAGGCTTGCAGATCTGAATTTTTTCCTTTTCCCCTTACCCAAGGGGTAAGACTTACTAGAAAATTTGTTGCATTTGTTTCACTTGTATATTTTAGCAAGACAGATATCTGTTAAATAAAATCCTGTCTTCCTTTTTAACTGGTGTTAAAGTTGAGATATTTTAAATGGATTGCAGTACCTGACAGTACATACAGAAGTGCAGAAAGCCTGGAACCTGTTCCTGCTTGAAGTGTGGGTTTTTAATGTGATGAAAGAAGAGCTGTAATGGGAACTCAGCAGTAATTTCATCTCGTGCTGTCCTCTAGTAAGCCTTCAAAGAGCTGTCCAGTCGCTTAGGATGTGGAGTGTCTCATCCACATTGGCATGCCACTGTGGAAACATCCATCAAATATAAAGAAAGGGCTTTGGCACTTCTTCACTAAAAATATAGTATTTGACCAGTAAAAAGAGTTATTCCAGAAAAAGATGATGGCTGAACAGTGTCATTTATTGCATCTTAATACATTACCGAATGCTGTACTGATTAGTGTCACGAGCAGCAGCTCGCGTGGCGTGACTCTTGGCAAACTCAATGCTCTTTTTAAAAAGGTTTTATGTTGCTACTGTCACTTAGGGAGCCCCAAGCCCAGAGAGATCTCGTGTGCGATATGTAGGAGTTAAACTTGAGTCTGTAGGTGGAACTGATTTGAGGAAGCTGGTAATCGATACAGAAAATTAACCTTGGGACTGTTTCATCTTCATTTGGGATTTCATTCGATGGTTTGGTTTAATGTATCTGAGTTTACAATATATTTTTAAAAACTGCAACAAAAAAAATCCAGTAGTCATTTCTGGAAGTTGTTCCACGTGGCTTTGTCATGATTTCCGTGGAGGTTTGAGCTCAGGACTGTAAGGTGCTGAATGTCTGCTGTGAAACTTGAAGCGTGTACAAATTTTCATGAGTGGGTCTTGGCAGGACCTGCTCCCACGGCTTGACCTTGACCTGGAACCGCTCTTGAAAATCTGAGTCCCAGAAACACATTTGTAGCAAAACATCCAATGTGAGAAACTCAAGAGACTGAAATAAAACAGCAACACACTAACTTTTAAAGTACCTTAGCCTAAACTCATAGCACCATACAGAGTTGTTTTCGTTGGGGGGGATTTTTATTTTGGGGTTTTTTTTGTGTGTCTGTGTTTTTTTGTTTGTTTGTTTTATTAAAGGGATCTTAAATTAAAGGGTATTGGTCTGTTTAGTACATTATGTGGGTATCAGTTTAAGCCAAATGTGATGCTCTTGTATTTTTTTTAAAGGTGTAACTCTGAGGCTGGTAACTACTCTTGCAAAGCACGGTGTTCAGGCAGCAGAAATCTGATTTTGACTTTCAGGGCAGATGACTTTGTGTTCTCAAGCTTTT
>JAVSBS010000629.1:0-23153 GCA_033124195.1 Coracias cyanogaster | reverse complement strand
GATTGGACACAAATTATCCTTTGGAATGAAGACCATGAGCTCATACTGCTCCTAAACTATTTGTTCTTTGGCTGAGGACAGTTGATTGTGTCTACAGATTTTTTTTTTTGGCCTTTTTTCCCCATATTCCCTGAGAAGGAGCCGTTCACTTGGAAGTTACAATAAGGAACAGGAGACACAAGTTTTGATTAGAATGCAAGGTAAACTATAAATCACATATTTGCGCCACGTAAGAAATCCAGTCCTGACTTAAAAGTCCGAACTTTTAATTATCAAGTTGTAAATTCAGGAGTCTTTTTGTTTTAAATATATTGGATGAACTTTAGAACTGAATTGGGCTTTAGTGCAAGAGCTGTATGATGCTTCCTCCTGATCAGCAGTTAGTTTTGTGTAACTAATACCGTTGAAATACTGCGTATGCTTCTTATAAAAAATATCCTCGGGGATCCCTCTATGCTGATAAATTGCTGGCAGCAAGTTCTCCATCCAGTTGTGCGCTAGAGCAGGGAGGGATGTCTCCTGCTCTGGGCAGGAGGCCTGAAATTCCAGAGCTCTCACCTTGGCTACTCGCTCCCCTGCCTGCCCCCGGCGACATTTCTTACTTTTTCTTTTTTTTTTTTTTTATCCTCAATCGCTGCACCTGTGAAATGGAGACAATGCCTCCTCACAGGAATGTTTTGCAAATGATGTAGGTGGAGTTGAGCGCCTTCAAAGTGAAAAATAATACTAAAAAAAGTCTTTTAAGCAATGTCAGAGTGTAGCTCCCTGGAAGGGATGGCCCAGCTGCTCTCCAGAGGCACATCAAGTGGTCCTGTTCCTGCAGCGTGGTCTTGCCCCTCGTTCACTGTTCAGCTGCCACCTCTGTTCAGGCAGTTCATCTACCCAATATTTTGATAGCCAGCGGCTTTTTTCAGGCATCTCAATTACCCTTTTTTTGGCTCTTCTATTAAGAGGAAAATTTTTTATTTTTGAAATACAAGCATTGCTTTAAATTGGTGTCCCAGCTTCCAGCTGTGCCCTGCAACCCCCTATCCAGATATGCAATAACACCCATTTTTTATTCCTCTGATTGCTTTGCCAGCAGGATTTTTGTGATGATTTAACTTGGTTTTGTTACAATGTAAAGTACCTAGAATGAGGGTAAGTATTAGTGTGTTTTTTTTAAATTAAGTTTAAAGTTGTTTGGTTTTTTTTTTAAAGAAAAGTGTTGGTTTGAGTGTCAAACTTCCCTGTCACTTAAAGGAAGTCTAATTGCTTGGGAAAACCATAAAAGGTACTGATTTAAAAAACCAAACCAAACAAAACCCAACAACCAGTACTGTTTTTGTTTGTGTGGAGGTGGTTTGTTGTTTTTTTTTTTTGTCCAGTCAAACATTTCTAATTACTGTATTGTCTGTTTTTACTAGAACAAGTTGAAATCCTCGCAGAAGGATAAAGTGCGTCAGTTCATGGTCTTCACACAATCCAGTGAAAAGACAGCGGTGAGTTGTCTGTCTCAAAATGACTGGAAGTTAGATGTTGCCACAGACAACTTTTTCCAAAATCCTGAACTTTATATACGAGAGAGTGTTAAAGGATCGTTGGACAGAAAGAAGTTAGAACAACTATATAACAGATACAAAGGTGAGTACCCTGAATTTTTATTTCCTAGTTGTGTGTCTGTGTTCTTAGTGACAGCGTCTGATTGCTGCTGTCCTTGGAAAGCTTCACTGGGTCTTTCACTTTTGTTTGTCCGTTGCTAATAACACAAGTTAGAAGGGAAATATGTGTAGACTTCTGCTTTACAGGGATTACACGTGGTTGCTTTGTGCTCTAAATATAGGTACATTTATACAAGATTACGGTCTGGAACTGGAATTGTGTGTACAATGAGTAACTGTAACGGTTGACATGGATTTTAGGGGAGAGCACATCGCTCAGGACTTGCTCCTGAAAAAGGGAAAGGTTGCATTCCAAGGATGGATTCTACCTTAATTTTTACTCACCTTGTGCTTATTATCAGCAGAAAAGAAAACAAAGTCTCTTTTATCTGTTACGTAGCCCGTGTTCAACTCACGATGTCTTACCACAAATAGCAGTGTGGATTCGGTGCAGTCAAAGAAATTCTGTGGTCTAGTACTTTAAAAAAAAAAAAATCTAAAAATGAGTACTACATTTTCTGTCAGTTTTCTTATGCATGCATAATCCAAATACCATTTTCCTGAAGTCTTTGTTGGCTTACGTTAGTAGATCTTTGTTAGTGCACTTGAAATGTGAGCAGCTCCCTTCCAGACCAGATGTTGATTCCTTCGTGGAAAGAGGAGCGTGCCTGGCTGCCTTGGACTCGGTAACGGGGCAACGTTCACTTTCCTCTTGGAGGTTACCGTGTCCGACCTCATGCATGCTGGTGATGCCAGAAAAATGCATAAAAGGAATGTCGATTTAGTAGTTTGTGGGCAGATTTGGTTATTGTATCAGTGCAGCTTGCAAATGGACACTGCAGGATTGTTTATAAGGGTCCACAGCCCAGCAGCCTCACCAAAGATGCCAATAATTGTGTGCTGGTGGGAAGGGACATTCCGCTTTGTGGAATGAGTCAGAATATCACACGTGTTATTAGGCAGAAAACAAATATTTGTGGTGCTTGTCTCTCAATGAAAATAACATACGCTCCATTGCGTGGGAGGCTGTATTGTAGTAACGGCCTCAAGCTTCACCATTAAAAATACTAATTTATTTTTGTTGTTAAAATAAGGGCTGATCCCAAAAAAGCCTTTTAAAAACGTTTGTTTATCCCTGATACACTCGTTCAATAAATCGGCTTTTTAAAAAAATGTTTTTCTCGATACTTACTTTTCTATCCCAAAGATCCTCAAGATGAAAATAAAATTGGTATAGATGGTATACAGCAGTTTTGTGATGATCTAGCTCTTGACCCAGCCAGCATCACTGTCCTCATCATTGCATGGAAATTCCGAGCTGCAACGCAGTGTGAATTCTCAAAGCTGGAATTCATGGAGGGAATGACGGAGCTGGGGTAAGTGTGCAGTAAGTGTTAGACACTGAGGGTGTGATCCAGGGTCAGAAACTGGAACGTACGGTGAAACAGCCCTTTTTTTGGGGAATTCACTGTCACATTGTCCTTTTCAGACTTCACGGGCTTTTTGGAGTCTAGCATCACTCGTGTGCCTCCGTGCAAACGCATCTGCTGCCTGTGTGCTAGATGCTTAGTGACCAAAAAAAGGGAGGCAGCTTTGAGCGCTGCTTGTCTTTGTTGTGTGGGCATCTCAGGTAGTTGCCATGGAGCTCCTCGGGTGGGTGCTGCAGTCCAGCATACCTGGGCTTTCTCTGTCACGGCCTTTGTCACATTTTCCTAAAAATCTGGTGGGTTATTGAATCTGATGTATCAGCTGGTATGTGCTAATGGAAACGTGAAGAAAAAACAACCCAGAAATGAGATTGTTGTCGTTTACGAATGATTGTTAAAGGCTTCCTGAATTTTGTTTTGATCCTCGTTGTATTCCACAAAAAACTCGATCAATCTTTAAGTTATAATGCATATTTTATGGCAAAATGAATAATAAGCAAATAAACACGCTCTTTAAAACGCAGATGTGACAGCATAGAAAAACTGAAGGCCCAGATTCCTAAAATGGAACAAGAATTAAAAGAGCCAGGAAGATTTAAGGATTTTTATCAGTTTACTTTCAACTTTGCAAAGAATCCGGGACAGAAAGGTTTAGGTATGTATTCTTAATCATAATCATTTGTTCGTAAACGTGGGAAATGACTGATTAAAGCAGTAAGTGAAAGTGTTACAAATTCGTGTATCCTGGGCTTGATGCCTCTTGTTGTGCTGTTGGTAATAGGTGCCTATCTACAGCCCCCCCCCTTTTTTTTTCCTTAATTTTCCCTCAGTTTACTAAATAGTTTTTTTTTCATTATTTCAGAGCACTTCAGCTGATTGTGCTTTTGATTAGTGTAACAGGTGAAGTGGAAGAATCAGTTCTTAAAAATAATGACAGAACACTACAGTTCTGATGGAGCTAAATGAACAAACTGTAGATCTGTCTCGTCAAAAACAGCAAAAATGAGGGAACAAAAATTTCTTTCAAGCAATAATGTATATAAACGTGTATTCATTTATATACAGCGTTAGCCATCGCTAGTATTTCATGACTCTGCATCTGTTAACTTCTGAAATTAACCGTTCTGCTTTTGAGAAGAAATAAAATACGGAAAGGCCAGTTGGTTCTTCGTTGGCAGCTTGTGAATTTATTTATCTCAGTAATGAAAACGCCTTGAACTGACGGCCACCGACCAGCTTTGCATTCCTGCACTGTGAAAAGAGGAACATTCTGCTTTGGCTTTATTGTCTTTTATACGTCAGCCAACTTCTGACTTAAAATTAAATATATATTATATTTATAATATATATATATTTATGATAGATTTAAAAATATATATCTAATATATATAATGGAAATATAAGTAAACAAGCAGAAGATGACTATTTTCTTAAGCTGCTACAACAAGGAAAGCAACAGTTGTAGGAAGGTAGAGGTTAGGTTATGGAGAGTGTCGGCGTGGAATCCGTTCTGCAGCGCGAAGGGTCACAGGGTTTGGTTTCTAGGCTGTTTCTTTTTTGTTATGGTTCACATTGTGACATTTGTATGGGGTTTTTTAAACAGCTGTATGCCAAAGGAGTATTTTTCAGAATCCCTGTAAGGTGGTAAAAGTGAAATGAGAAATTGCGTTGACGTCACAATGACGTGATCATTTAATTTTCTCAAAGCTTCACAGTAACAGACCTGTTGGATGTGGTGCTTCCCTCTTATTTTCTTTGTATTTCTAAGGTATAAAGAAAACTTGCATTCTTTTCCTGAACTTCCCCCTGGTCCTGTATAGAATCTTTTGAGTATCCCAGATGGAACTGAGTTCGGTAAAAATGGTTTACCAGGAAAACCAAGTCCCTTGCTTTATTTCTCTTTTATATTTAAAGTTCTTTATGCAGGTTAAGCTCTAACAGTGACAAAGACGAGCGTGGTTTTCTCAGATCCGTGAAGCATTGTTAGGGTTTAGGGCCAGTCTGCTACACCTATTTCAGACGTTCTCTGTTAACCCCTCTTTTGCCACCCCAAAAAAGGGGTAAAGAAAGGGAATAAGGGAGAGGGACTTATGGATTGCTGTTGGCCCTGTCCCCTCCTGAATGAGAGAGACTTACGGGTTAGAAAACTAAACCAGCTTTAATGAAGATAATAATAAAATGGAATATACACAAAACCAGGATCAAACCCGAACTCCCTGCTGGCATCAGCACTGGTGCTGTGGAGCAGGCACCGGGGAGGTCCCAGACCTCAGCAGATGGGAGCCGGTTTCTGGAACTGGATTGAGGAACACATGAATCAGGACTGAAGGCAGACTAGATGGAGTCCTCCTCATGTGCCGGCCGTTGAAGAAGAAGGAGGAAGAGCAACAGAGCGACCCTCGTGATCCCTCAGCTTTATACGGAATGTGACGTGTATGGGATGGAATCCCTCGGTGGCCAGTTGAGGGTCACCTCTGCCGGCCGCTCCTCCCCGCAGGTGCAGCCTCTTCCTTCTGCACCCCCTGATGTGGTCCACAAGGTTCAGCAGTGACCTTGGTCTGCACGCCAGTGCTCGGTAGTGACTTCTACAGGGAGCGTGAAGCAGATGCTGGCTGTGAAAAGACGCCGTTAACTTCAGAACGTGCCGTTAGTTGGAAGAGACTGAAAAGTAAAATCACCAAAGGGAATCGTTCTGTTGGAACCCAAACCGGGACAAGCGTGTGTATAGTACAAGGGTTGCTTGGGGTGCTCTGTTCGGTTTTAAGTCTGGATCTGAAAGTGATGTAGAACTGAGCTTAAAATCTGGATGCTTACCAGCCCTTTTGGTGCCAACCAAGACACAGTTGTAGGCATGAATTTATGATAGGGAGGAATAATTCTGGAAACCCTGAAGCAAAAAGAAGATTGGGAGTCTGGTGCTGAAAAAGAAGTGCTGCTAGCTAGGCAATTAATTTTGGCGTGTCTAAATAACTGCTTGTAGGAACTTGCGGATAGATTTTAATGTATATTGGTCTCTAATCTTCCAAACTCCGCGTAGTAGTTCGGGCACAGTTCTGGAAACGTGTTTCCTCTGCATAATTCCTTACTGTTGGATGACTTAAAAGCTCTTGTGATATTTGGGCATCATTTGAGAACACCTTTCAGCTGATGTTTGTCCCAAACATCGTTTGCTTCGCTTGCATCGCTCTGGATAAGACTCAGAGCACATATGTTGAGACTTTGATCCACGAGGACTTTCCTGAGCATTCTTTCACTTTCTTGTGAAAACCTAAAATTACATCTTTAACTTCCAGTTTTACGATTTCATCAAATTTTCTTTTAAAACACGTAGCTTGTCCCAGGGCGTTTGTGCTTTGCAGGTTTGAACTCACATAATGATTTGGAGGTTGCAGCATCCTGAGATTTCTTTTGTACAGGCCTTTGCTTACCCACAAGAGAGTCAAAACTGCATAAGCCTGTCGAAATGCACAGTTCGTTAATCGTAGTTTTAATGAACCATTATAAACATGCAGCGATTTGATGACCCTGCATCTTTTTGTAGGCCTGCTACTCATGCATCACAAGTACCTAAATCTTAGTTTCCTAACCTGTTTCCTCGAGGGACTGATCGGCTTAACCTGAAGTTTGCATCTCTTCATTTTTGGAAAGGCAGAGGTTTTTGTTGAAAGCTGAAGTGCGTAGTTTTATCTCTGAGTCTTCTGTTCGCCTTTACACTCTGGAGGAAGTGGTCATTTCCACATCCAGCTGATTTACCTGATCCCTGCTTCTTGAAACCCAAACTCACGCTTCTGTCTGAAATCACACCTCTTTGCAGCTGGTGGAAAACCCACAGATTCTCTCTTTACTTTGGGAAGGCAGCATTAGAATATGAAAATGCTGTTCGAGAAGAGCTTTTAATATCACAGGTACTAACCAATTCAGGAACTCCCCCATCACCCTCTGTTTTCCCTCCAGCAATGCAGAATTCACGCTTTTTGTTTGCTATTGATTCCATCTCTCAGATCCACCTCCCTGATTTTTTTTTATTGTTGCTGTTTTTAAATAGTTTGGGTGCCTGGGGTAAGGGAAGGGCTGGTTGGGGCTTTTTTGGGTTGTCTTGGTTTTTTTCTTTTTGTTCCTGAGGTGCAGATAATGTGCTGCTTCTCCCTGCTCTCACAAGAGGATTGTTTATGGAGGAAATTTGCTAGAAGGCAAAAAAGAGAAGAGCTTTTGGGGTTACTCTGTGTTCTTGGGGCTGGATACCGAGTTCAGGAAGACCCCAGAGCTCGTGAGCTCTCTCTCTCCCGAGAGCTCGGCAGAGATTTAGAGCACTGATACCGAACTTTATCAGCTAACGCATTGCTCGGCACCGCTAACGCTCAGGGAATGCAGAAAGTCAGTTTAGCCTTTGGCAAATACCAGGGAGGCGAGTTGTTGGGGTGGTTTTTTTTACCTCCAGTCTCTTTTCTAACTGCTGCAGCAGCAGTCGCCTGACAGGCAGGTTGTGCTTGTTCCTGAACTGTCAGTTCAGCTTTCGGAGTCGTCTTGAATCTGTTTTTCAGGACCAGCAAGAATTTAAGAGGAAACTTGGAGAAAACAAACAAACAAACAAACAAAAAAAAACCCCCAAGCCGACAACAAACCAACCCTCACCCTCCCAAACCCCAACGCAACCAAAACAAGGACCAACAACTAACCAACCAACCGTCAACCATCTGCTTCTGCAGTGCTTAAAGAGTTTATTTTTGTTGTTTTCGAAAGGAAACCTGATTGCAGAAATGAACACCTGGCAAAAGCCACGTTACAAAGTTACCTCTACAAATGAAATAGTGAAATATGTAAATTGGATTTTATATACTTAGAAAAATTCAAGCGGATCTTACTGCGAAGTACTAGAGATTTTCTTTCCGAGTCAGTAGCATTTCCAAGAAAAAATATTTCACTGAATTTTAACTATTATTAGCAAAAGGCATATGAAATATCATGTGGTTTGAATATTTTAGATATGAATATGTGGCTTGAATATTTTAGATATGAATATGTGGCTTGAATACTTTAGATATTAGTATGTGGTTTGAATACTTTAGATGTTAATATAGGCAATTTTCAGTTCTATAGTCCAGTGATGGTATCAATCTGTCAAACGTTTATGTGGCATTATATTTATGGTTGTCTTTTTTAAAGGATCCATGAGTATATTTGCATTAGGTTTATCTTTTCACCTTTATGAATATACGGCTCATCTTAGTGGTAGATACATGTGGAGGTGATATCTTTGAAATGTCTATCTCTAAAAGTAATATATTTTAATATTACAGATTTAGAAATGGCCATTGCCTACTGGAATTTAGTACTTAATGGAAGATTTAAATTTCTAGACTTGTGGAACAAATTTTTGTTGGTAAGTTTAACTCTTTCCCTAAACTGGCCTGCAGTATTTCCAGAACTTGGAAGATAAATCTGTTTACTTTGAGTAGAGGGACTAGACTGTTTTGACCCAGATGCTGCACTTCATCGTGGGTACCAGAGAAGTGCTTTGGGGATAGGGATGTGTCCAAGGCAGCACCAAGGAATGCATAGAACAGATTTGTAATTTATTTATTTTTTTTTTTAAAACATAAATTTTTCACCCCTCTAAACAGGAACATCATAAAAGATCAATCCCCAAGGATACCTGGAACCTTCTCCTAGACTTCAGTACGATGATAGCAGATGATATGTCTAACTACGATGAGGAAGGTAAACGTTTCCATTTGCTTCCGTTAACCTGTGCTGGTTTAATGGCACGCGTGTGGCTGCGCTGGCAGAGCCGCCTGCTCACAGCCTCTTCGCTGGTGACGGCACGTTCAGGCAGAGCCGCTTCGAGGCCTGTCATCATCATCTGTTTGTTACTAGAGGTTTAGAAAAAACACCGAGGCTTTCTGAAATCCACGTCCTTCTTTGCTTCTCTCCGAGCTCAAACACTGATTCTTCCTCCTTGAGACAAACCCTGGTATTTGTCCGTTTAAAAACCACCGATTGTCAGTGCAGTTCTTGGCATCTTCGGTGAAGGAACCGATTCATGGCCTGTGCATTTCTTTGTAGGGTCCTCTGGTTATTGTAGTTCTTGGCTGAGAATGGGGTTTTTTTAAGTTTGGTTGCTTCAGTTTCTGTGAAGATGGGCAATGCAGTAATGTGCAAGTGAAGCTGGCAGCACGCGGGGATTGGTAAATGGAAGTTATACCCCACCCAAGGTGTCCTGCGAACCTTTGTACTGATCTGTCCTCTTCCAGTCCAGCTGTAGCCACAGCAGCTGATCGTGGTGGTGGTGGTAGATCAGTTCAGTTAGTGGAAGAAACTGTAAACTTCTCATGTGGCTCACGCTGGAAGAGGGTAGATTTAGATGGGAAATGAGGAGGGAATTCTTCACTCTGAGGGTGGTGAGACCCTGGCCCAGGTTGCCCAGTTAAGTTGTGGATGCTCCATCCCTGGAGGTGTTCAAGGCCAGGTTGGACGGGGCCTTGAGCAACCTGCTCTAGTGGGAGGTGTCCCTGCCATGGCCGGGGGTTGGAACTAGATGAGCTTTGAGGTCCCTTCCAACCCAAACCATTCTGTGATTCCAGAGCAGAGGGGAGCAAACATCTACAACTTTATTGAGTAATTATGGGTGGTTCTCATTCCCTTACCGTTGAGCACACGGGCTGCTGCCCACAGTAAATCAATGTCCTTTAGAAAGACTAAAGGCAGAACACATGTTTTCAGGATTCGGAACAAAAATATTTTAAGGGGAGAAAAAAAACCCCAACAGCTCAACCCACACTTATTTTTAACCTTCATGTGACCGTCTTGGGGGCATGGGGTATGGCTTGGGGACCTCTTGGGGTACGGCTGCCCATAATAGGTAAAATATTGATACACGTTTTAACTGCCCCTTGATTATATATGGTGTAAAACCAGCTTTCTGAGCACTGTAGTGTGGCGTTGGCTCTCGGGGAGCAGCTTGCCGTTGCCAGGTACGGCTGAGGATGCTGATCCAACAGTTGAGCTGTAGAAGGTTCAGATCTGCTGCTGCCCCCAGCACCCAACGCTTTTAAAGCAGCTCTTGCCATGCAGGAGGTCGAGTTCTGGCACCAAGACCAGGACGGTTTTCAGCTAGAGTTTTTGTCAGCTGCTTTTTTCTTCTTTTTTTTGGTCTGGAAGATGAAGTATGACCCCTGAAAAGGTTGTTTTAACTGGGTTTAGAGGAAGCAGAAATCTCTAACCAGCTTTTGTAATTGATTTTCCTTGCTTGAAATTTTGTTTTTGGCTTGAAACAATGCCTAGTTAAGACTGAAAAGTAAAAAAAAAAAACATGTGTAGGTCTGCAGCTTTAACAAGAATGCCTTGTTGAACTGAGGTCTTACGTTCTGGTCTCTCTTGTTTTCTCTCGCAGGAGCATGGCCAGTTCTTATCGATGACTTTGTGGAATTTGCACGCCCTCAAATTGCTGGGACAAAAAGTACGACAGTGTAGCACTAAAGGACCCTTCTAGCGTGTACATAGTCTGTACAAATACCCGAAACGGAAAATTGCACAGTCAATTTCTGCTGGCTGGACTGAACTGAAGATCAATCCTCACAATATGGCTGAGGGTTGAGACAAACCTTTAAGGATACATTCTGGACCATATCATGTTTCATCCTTCTACTGGTGGTTTGGGCTTTTCTTCTAGTCTGGACCACTCTTGCCCGTTAAAATTCCAACATTGTGGATTATTTCATCCTGGATTTTGGTTTGGTTTTTTTGGGTTCTTTGTTTTTTTTTTTTTTTTTTGGTGGACCACCCTCGTTCCATCTCCCACAAGTCCTAGAAACTTTCTAATGATAATTTTGAGGTTTCTGGTTTCACACGAAGCACAATGCTGTTCATCATCAGCCAACTGAATTCTACAGATCGACGTCAAAACAATTTTTAAAAGAATCCTTAAATATACACCTGGGGCTAGTTGCAAAGACTCTTGATAGCACTTCCTGGAAGAGTGAGATATTTAAGTGTACTGGGTCCGATAGGTTGTGGCTTTTTTTTTTTTCTCCTTTTCTTTTCTGGAAAAGTGCAGGTATCGTCAAAGTGAGTTTGAGTATGGGGAAAAACGATTGCAGAAATAACCAGGAAAACCCGAGGCTGGTGATACCGGGTTACTGAGGTGCCTAGTGCCTGGTTGGATCGTGCATCAAGGGATGGTGAGAGCAGCTGATGTCCAGCAGAACTCCTGTGCGCCTGCAGCCCCCGCCCTCGTGTCAGTGAGCTGAGCTGGGCGCCTCGGGACCCAGTCTAACCTCCAGGTTATCCGAGGAATCAGATCCAGGTTATCCGAGGAATCAGATCCAGGTTATCCGAGGAATCAGATCCAGGTTATCCGAGGAATCAGATGTCGTCGCAGTTTCGAAATGCTTACCTGTCTGTCAAATTTTTTTTTTTTTCTTTTCATTTCTGTGGAAATCGAAAACTTGAATATACTGAATTTGTGTCTTAAATGTTTGCTACACAGTATTTGAAATGGAGACGTGTCATTGTGGGGGTTGAGGGAGGATGAAAGAAAGGGCCCTTTTGGACAAGAAGCTGGTGAGCTGGGCGTGAGTCTGCCCTGAGACGTCAAATCTTCCTCCCGCAGAGGTCCTGTCGTGCTGAGTGACACCATTTCCTGGCGATTCGGTCGAGTTCTCCTCAAACGGACAGGTCCCGGTGTCTGCCAGATCTCGAAACCAAGAGTGAAGCTTTCCCAAACGAGTCCGGATCAGAGCGAAAATCCTACACTTGGCTTCGCTTAAATTCTGTTACTGATCATCGCTGCTCCCGCATTGGACTAAATCGGGTTCATTCGGTTCAAACCTCGTTTTCTCAGACGCGATTCTGCGGTAGTACAAGAACTCTTGAGCTGCTTGTGTGCTAAACATGGTCCTTTGCTCCTCCCGCGGTTGCTGGGGAAGAGATGTGATAAATCCTGCTGTGTGAGACGAGCTGGAACAGAGCACGCTCCGGGAGAAGGGCGAGACGGGAGCTGCGAGGAAGGAGAGAGGCTGAAGTCCCTGCGCTGAACAGCCCCGTGATAAGGCCAGAATTTTGAAATGAGTCATTGGTACTTGCACTGAACAGCAGAACACTTTTACGCGGATGCTATGAGTATTTTAGGGAAAAAAAAAAAGACTATTAAACGGCTGATTTTTTAAATTTGTGCTCTCCGAAGCTGCCCTGCAGGCAAGCCCTCGGACGAGCAACCCCGTCGTGCGTTGGGCTCAAGGATAGTTCCACAAAAACCATCGCAGACGTTCTCCGGCTGCTGGAATTGGCTTTGCCCAAACGTGTGTGTTTTGCTGCTTTCAGTATTTTCCTTCCTCAGTTTTCTGTAAATAGAAACAGGGACTTGAAATTACGGGGCGGGAGGGGGGTGGGGAGGGGTGGAAAAAAGCTCGACAAGGAATGGACGGCTGCGGGGTTGGGTCTGGCTGGAGGGTTCTGGTCCAGCTCCCGATGGATCAGTTCCAGGACGCGGGGTGGGGAGAGGAGACCTGCCGGGCGCGTCCCTCACCGGAGGCTGCGAGCGGGGGGACCTCAGGCCGTGGTCATCGAGCAATGTTCCTTTTGAATCCTTATTCGACAAAAGAGCGTTGTCATCAGTTGGGTACTACGCGCTTATAATTACTGTGTAATTACGGAGAAATACAGGAAACTTGTAACGAAATCCTTGCAGAAAAGGCAGATGGGTGCTGGGGTGGCACCGTCCAACAAGTGACACGAACCGGTGGTTGAGCGGGTGTTGGTCTAAGGACAAGACGCCTGGTTGCAGGGAGGGTTTTGTATTGAAACGTGCTCAGATGTGGCCATCTGGTTTGGTTGTTTTTTTTGTTGTTGTTTTTCCTTTATGGATTTGTGTGGGTTTTCTTTTTTCTTTTCGAAGAATGCAGACAGTTGCTTACTTGGATTGCTTTCATTCGGCCTCCATTGGATGAGCCCCCTTTAAACGGAGCCATTTCATTTTTGCCAAACGTCAAGACAAAAAAAAAAAGAGGCGAACGTCACCTTTGTAACCTGTTTTTATACATGAAATATGTACAAAATTAGAAGTGCCCTGATATAAAACACTTAATTTCGAGATTATATTTAGTAAAAAAAAAAAACAAAACAAAACCAACCCCATCATTTACATATCTCTGTAAGTTCCAGTGTAACTTCTTACAGTCCCTCTCATCACCACCCGAGGCAATAAAGCTCCCGTGAAATTGCCATCACCAAGTCTTCTCCTGCCTTCTTTCATCGGGCTTTTGAGCGGGGGGGAAGGACGTGCGGAATCCTCGTTTTTCGGTGTAAACGACACCGCGGGGTAAGTCTTGTCTTGGGGGTAAAAAAACGTCATTCTTAATTCCTCCTCCCACACCTTCCCTCCTTATTCTGCGGAATATTATTTGCTTCAAAACCGTTTTAGGATGAAATCCCTACTGAGAAATTCTGATTTAAGAAAGGGTGGGGTTTTTTTTGTTAAGAGGGTGTATAATAATTTTTGGTCACGGATACTTTATTTAAAACGCTTTGCCAGACGTGTCTGTGGATTTTGTTTAAGTTTGGTGGGGCGAGGGTTGGTTTGTAAAGCCAGGGACTGTTTGGGCTGCAGAAGACGGGCCCACACGATTAAACACGTGCCAGGATGAGCAGCTCCTCCAGGAGCGAGAGGCCGGAGCTGACGGGTTTAGTACCAAGGCGGAGCTGTTAGTATGAGGGGCGTTTGTGCCCGTTTAACTGGAACTCAAACCCAAGTCTTGACGTGTAAACTGGTACGAAACTCAGCACCCTGCTTCTGGATGTTCTACTTTGGCTTCAAGTGCTCACTCACTGTAATTTGAATGTTTTACATGCACTCACAACGGTTTTCTTTCCAAACTCAAGTTTTTGGAGTATAAAATGTCCAGCCCTCCCCTCTCCTACCCCCATGTGTCCGAGGCAGTCCAAGGCCGTGGGGCAGGACTCGGAGCAGCTGCAGGAGCAGCTCTGGAAGAGGGGAGATGATGGAGCTGGTTGTGTTGCGGTGGGAGAGGCCAAGGCTGGGGCCGGGCAGAACCCTGCACGCTCAGGTGCAGGCGTGGGGGGAGAAATGGGAATGAGCCCCCTGGAATCCACCCCCTGGAATTAATCCTGTGGAATTAAGCCACCCCCTGGACTTCATCCCGGACAAACCTCACCGTGGGCTGCATGAGCTGGGCCACCAGCCTGAGCTCAGCTGGTGGACGGAGACAACCCCATCCCCGCTTCCTTTTTTTTTTTTTTTTTAATATTTGTGTGTTTAAAGGTTGGTTTTTTGGGTTTTTTTACCCCTCTCGTTCCTGATGGCCTTCCCTGCAGGCAGAGAAGGCAGCAAGGTGAGGCCTGGCTTGACTGCCCTCTTTAACCCATAAGTAAAACAAGGACTCGGCTGGAAGTGACAGTTTTATTTAATAAATATAATTCTCAACTGTTCTTTAAAACGCCGCCTACTGCCCAAGCTGTACACGGAGCAAGCAGAGGGAATCCAAACCAAGAGGAGGCCGCCGCAGGGGCAGAGGTCCAAACTCCTCGGGACTAATTATTGCTCGTTTCCAGCGGGCGATGCCCCGGCTGAACCCCAAACGAAGGCTCAGAGGTGCTGTCGGAGCGGAGCCGCGGCAAGCGCGCGGCAAAAGAACCGAGCAGAACTTGATCCCACTTCAGTGAAAAACAGGAGGCTCAACAATCTGGTTTTGTGTGCATAGAACCTGAAACCTCTCAAGAATGGTAAAAAATATATTCTTTGCAGCAATATCATCTTATTTATATCATTTTTAACTACATCCCCCCAGGCTTCTCTGTGCTGGAGGAAGGTCGAGCTCCTGCTGCTGTAGGAGCTGATTTCCTCCGGGGCCGCCGAGGAACCGTGACCGCGCACGAGACCCTCTTCGGCGCACGTCAGCGTTTCCCCGTGCGCCGGCGGCAGCAGCAGCGTCGTTCCTTTCCCTGTTTCCCGGCGCAGTCTTTAGCCCGCGGCCCCTCCGCTTTCACTCGTGTCCATGCATTTCTACAAAATGGGAACGACACCGACACCACCACCACCGCCGCCGCGCCGGCGCTGCCCCGGGGCCGTACGCGGTGTCACGGGACAGCGGCGCGGGGCAGGACCCACGAGTGATGGCTGAAGCCTCTAGGAGCGGAAGGAAAGGGGGAAAAAAAAACTATGGAAAGCAGAAGCCTCGCAAATATGCTGCTAAGACGACGAGCGGCCGCAGCCAGGAGCATCCAGCCTTCCTCCTCCTGGCCTCCCCAGAGTGAGCAGAAACCGGACTGATCAAGCCACGGGAAGCAAACAACTAAAGGAAGGAACATACGGAACAACCAACAGTAAAAAACAGTCAGAGAGGGGAAAAAAAAAAACAACCAACAACCCAGCTTTACAGAGGAGAAAGTCTAATTCAAGAATAGGGGAAAAAAGAGGCTAAAATGAGTCGGTCAAGGTGGCCCAGCTCCCGGAAGAGCGCCTGGCCCCGGTGAGGGCTGGGTAAGGAGCGGCAGCGGCGAGAGGAGACGCTCCAAAGACCTGGGGCAGAAGCACCTTCTGGTGAACGTTCACCAACAGCACGCAGCTGGAGAAGTACAGCAGCATCCGGGAAAACCAGTCCAAATCATGGAGGCTAGGGCTTGGAGTTATTGCTAACTAGAAAATGAGATTTTTGGGGTGGTTTTTTTTGTCCCAAGATGGTTATACTGTCATACACACACCAAAAACCCAACGACCCGTGTTTGAAAGTATTACCAAAGGTTTCCAGTAAGAAATTAAGATTTGCCTCGTGCGCAGTCTAAGCTGCATAAGCTTCTCTGAAGTCATCTTTTGCATGTGAAAACAAGGAATCGTTCCGAAAATGTAAAGCCCAAGTTTTCAGCCTCCCCGCCTTTGTGTTATTTCATCCCCATTCCCCCATAACCTCACAAAATACAGAGAATATTTCAAGCAGAGTGTAGTGAGTGAAACAGCATCTTCCCACTTCAGCTTTTCCACTGCACTCTTTAAAAAGTTGGGTAACCAAACTTGCTTTTCTAACCAAAAAAAAAAGCCCTATTTTGGCCAGGACACGAACTAAACTCTGCCGCAGACTGTGTCCTGGTCCGGAGGTGGCCACGGAGCAGGAGCTTTGTTCAGAGCCTCAGCTCAGCGGAGCTTTTGGATCCCAGGGCTGAGCCCGGGCGTTGCTGCCGCCCGCCAAGGCTCCGCGGCAGTTGTGAACCAAAACCGTTCCTCCCCGCGGCCAACTCTCCCTCGCCCTTTCTTCTACCTCCGAGGGACAACTGCTCGCACAGCTTGGGCTGCGTTCTTCACGAAGAAGCTGGTGGAGAAGCTGCACAACATCTTTCTTCCTTGAATAGAGGCAATTTTCAAAGATTTGTGACATGGGCAGGAAAACGCCGTCGCTTCTTCCAGCTACGATTTTGTCAGACCCAAAAGCCAACTTGGTCTTGCGCCAACCCAGTCTAGGCTCTTAATAAATGAGAAATCACTGCTCGAGATTTACCGCGAATAGAAAAAAAATACCTTGGCAGAGAGCTGGATTCTTAAGTTCTTCCTGACTTGTCTAAATGCATGTTTCTTCGGTAACCTTACAAACACTGGGAAAAGGGGAAGGAGGGCGGGGAGGAGAAGAGGAGATGGAAGGTTTTAAAGAAACACATCATGAATGTCAATTATTCTTCAAATCTAAGACTCTGCTGCTTTTTTTTGTGCAAATAATCTAATTAACACCTTTGTGTGGTAAACGCCAAAACCCGTATATCTAATATATATTAAAAAAAGTGCGTGCGCACAGGGCTGAGCCAAGGGAAATGCTTGGAGCAGGGATGTGGCCGGAAGCTTCGGCCTTCTACCACCCAAAGCCACCAGGGGCTGTGGCTCGCACACGGACCACGCACACGGACTGGACGGTGAGAGCTACGGCTGACGTGGACAGAAAGTGAAACACTGACACGAGACAGCTGAACAGCAGATCTCTGAGTAGAGCTTTGAAAAGAAATACTTCCGAGGGGTCCAGGGCAGCTGGATGACTCTTGGAATGAGAAAGTACCGAGAAAATAATTGTATTACATCTATTTTTTAAATTATATATATAGAGATGATATAAAGTTACATATCTATCTAGATTTATATATAGAGAGAGATGATATAAAGTTACATATCTATCTAGATTTTTTTATATATATATATATATAAAGTTACATATCTATCTATCTAGATTTATATATATATGATATAAAGTTACATATCTATCTATCTAGATTTATATATATATATATGATATAAAGTTACATATCTATCTCTCTATATATAGATAAAGAGCTATATATGATCTGAAGTTACAAGAGTAGGTGAAACCCAAGTGTATTTTGTTACTCCTGCCTCATCTGGAGTGAAGTTTTCTCGCCTGTTTCCAGGTAGGGCTGCACGGGTGGTTGCTTTACTAGACCGTGACAAATCCAGGCCCAGCTGCAGCCCTCAGCCCCAAGCGAAGCTGAAGCTCCACAAGAAGACCTGAACCAAGGCCAATTAAAGCCCCGAACGAGCAAAACGAACAGCGACGCTGTTGATCGGGAAGGACCGTCCAAAGCTTTTGCCGCGAGGCAGGGCAGACCTCGTGACCACATCCTCTCCTGCAGCTCATGGAGCTGGGAGGGACTGGGGATGACCATGAGGTGAGGGATGCGCTCCTCCGGCAGCGGCCCAGGCCCCACGGACACCTCAGGAGGGTAAGACCCTGCTTGATTCATGAAATTCAGAAGTATTTGCCATGTAAAGTGCGTGGGACCAGCACCGCAGCCACGGCGCGAGCTGCCGAGACTGCGTCTGTCCAAAGCCTTTGCTGCAAGAGAGACGTTCTTGTAGGTGCTATTTACGGCCTGCGCCCATTTTAAGAGGCAGATTTACATCTTCTAGCGCCTGACAGGAAGGTTCTTCCTACGAATCGCTGGGACTTCAGCGTCAGAGTGACTTAAAATCACAGAATCCACCCAAAGGTCCAGTGCAGCGGCATTTTCACCTCCCTTTCCCCTCCCACCTCTGAAGAGCACAGGGAGGTTCAGGCATCCCGGCCGAGCCCTGCGACCCAGCCCCGCGCGCAGCCACGCTTCTGCCGGGACAATCCACGCACCGTTCCAAGCTCCAGCTGCACAATCTGCTTTTATTGGTGTATTTCGGGATCAAAACATGGCCTCCGAGCTCTCAGCTCCTTCAGACATACCGAGATTATTAAGCATAAACTGTATCTTCAAAGTACAACGTGACCAAATATAAATACATGAAAAGAATAAAATAAAAAAAAAAACATGCAAAAATGCCCCAGCTTTAAAAGGATTAATAAATCCAAAAAAGTTTATGCTAGTGAGATTTCTGCACAACCCACCAATTCTTACACATTGCTCCGTGTCAGGATCAAGAATTCTTAACAGAACACACGGGGTGTAAGAGGTGACCGGCTTCTGGATGATACTTTCAGGGAAAAGTAAGTGTTCCTCACACTTATTATTATTTCCAATTACTGATTTGTCAACTTTAACAGTGTCTTTCCAAACAACGATATCTTGCCACTCAACACCAGCGTCAGTATTTGAATTGTATGTACACTCTCAAAAATGACTAACCTGCTTTCAAAAAATGACTAACCTGCTCTCAAAAATGACTAACCTGCTCTCAAAAATGACTAACCTGATTGCCTGTAGGACCCGTGGAAGTAGAACGGATTTGCAAACTGCTAAGACGGCATCTGTGAGAGACAGCTCAAAATGAACGCGTTTAAAGCGAAGGGTCATCGTGAAAAATGCAACTTTAGTTTCATTGGGCAAATTCTGCTCTATTGGATCACTTGAATTTGGGAGGAGATTTTGTGGCTGCTCTACAGCGACGGCTCAAGTCTCAAAGGCAGGATTCCCATCTGCTCAGCAAAAAGGATTAAATCATCAGAGGTAAAAGCGTTCCTTAGAAAAAAAAACCCACCAAAACGTAGCAATTTGTGGATATAATTAGACCAAAAAAAAAAATACCGGAAGCGATTACTGTCCAGCTGAGGCGTGCCAGGCCACAAGCCAAGCCACGGGCTGTATCTGGAAGTCACGCTACTCTTTTCTAGGGCAGGGACGTGGCACTGAACTCGCTCCAGAACCTACTAGGGGGTGTGAGCACCGCAGGGCTTCCACACGGCACGGACACACGGCCCTGTCAACAAGTGGTGGAGTCCATTGTGGAGAGAGTCAAGATGCTCCTGTCGTTGGCATAGAAGGGATCCGAGGAACTCCATGATCTAAAGTAACAATAAAAGAAAAGTTTGGCTGACGGGGAACTCACAGTCTAGAGGTGAGGAGAAAAGTCTACGAAAGCAAAGGATAAAAGCGCTGTGAGATTAGGTAAGTGTAACTCTTTAAAGGCTCCTCTTAATTTCACGTGGGCACCTGCAATTCGTTCAGGCCTTTGAAAAAACAGACTGCAATTAGCGATGCCAACCGTGTAATTAACGATGCTCTCTGGCAAAGTTGGCTCAGGGCTCCAGCTGTTCTCGTCACGCAGAGGTTTATAGGCCAGTTTTACAACTGACATTTGAATATTGTGCCTCAAGGAAAACTGGGATGTTGCAGGAGCTGAGGGTCACTCAGGAAAGCTAACGGCCTGACCCAAGGGACTCGTGTTTTAAACATCCGCGCTGGCTGAAGTCGGGGCTAGGCAAAACTTCTCTACGGCCAGGAGTCAATGTCACCCTTTACTGTTCAATTTAAATCAAAATTTAAGGCCTCAGGAACTACCTAACATGTTCCAGCTTTTGATTTCGATGCGGTGTCTTTCTCTTCAGGACAAATTACTACTTAGGAAGAAATCCTGTTCTTGGCCGCACACCATTACAGGATTGTATGTGAAAAGCTGAAAAATAGAAGGTTGGAAGGCAGGAAATCAAAATATAACCGACTTATCCTCCAAATTTGGCTCTGTCAGAAATCTGCTGTTTCTTTAGCACACTAATGGGAGAGCCCAACAATTCCGTAATGAATCCTACTGCACGAGAGCATCTCTGCGATCCAGCGTGCCTCGTAGCGTAGTGCCTGACGAGTCGACAGACAATGCAACAGACAGACAAAGAAATGCAGTTGATCTTACCACACCATACACTTTATAGTCTAGCCGGTGAATGAAGCCATAGAAGACACTTCTCAAAGACATTTTACACACAGTAAATGAAGTACAAGAGACTGACGATATTCCTGCGGCCCACTACTCCAAGCATTTGTACAACTTTGACTCGGCAAAGTTCTACCAAAGTTTGACACGGTATTTAATTTCTATAGAATATCATATTTGACAGAATATCAGGAGCACAGAACACCACCCAAGCTACAGCAACGTTACTTAAAATGGTGCTCTCCGCTCTACGGCACTCTCACCGTGTATTTATCGGCATCACTTCACCAAAACCATTTTGCAGCTCCCTCCTGGTTGAGTAAGAAGCTGTTTCACAAAGCACAAGCACTCAAAAGACCCTCTTTGGGTCTGCACAATTTTCTGAAGGTACCAGTTGTAGGGGGAAAAAAAAATTAAAAAATCAAAGCGGCTCAAGCTTGTGAACAAAAGCGGAACGATTTTACAAGCATTTTTTACATCACCAAATAGATTACTTCACGGAACCTTCAGCATTTTGCAACTTGTAAATGTCTCGTGATTAGTACACTAAAAACTAAATAAAGATGTTGACATATTATCAGGAAAGCGTAGGGGAAAAAAATACCTTGACTTTGAGACTTGGTTTGGAGGGTCAGTGTTGAATGGAAGAAACCAAAGTCATGGAAGAAAGCAAGTAAGATTGAAATTATTAAAAAAAAAAAAAAAACAACTTTTCTAGTTGCATTGTACATAAATTTAAGTGAAACTAGCAGATTATTTTCAACCAGAGGCAGGAGCAAAAACTATGTGCCCTTGGTGTAGCACCAACCGTTTTGCAGGTTCATGAAACATGAAATTTTCAACTAAATTTGGTGTTCTAACAACTCTAAAATTATCCAGCTCAGTGGAACTCCACCCGAAGCTTACACGAGGTAAGCAGACAAGAAACCTGAGAAAAAGCAGCCTTCAGGAAGCGCTTCATATTCTGTCAAATACAAATTCTCTTCACTAAATATTTGCAAGTTCTTAAAGGAGGAAAAAGCGAGTGGAAAAAAGGGAATGGTAAAAAGGTAAATGCACTGCAAAAATTAAACCACGGCATACCTACCTTGTAAGACTACATGTTACTAAGGCAAATGGCAACCAAAAAAATCAACCCTGATTAGGTAACAATAAATGAAAAAAAGTAGCAGGAAAAGTTCCTCATTTGGAAAGCACAGTTTTACAGAGAAGTGGAAACAAACAAACAAACTTGGAGCATCTGCTACCAAAAAGCTGATTTTCAGACCAATTAAATGCTCACCTTGTAGATTAAAAAGTCTATTAAATCGTTTATTTTATACATCATGCCCGCTTTCTATACAGCAAGAGTCTGAATCAAAAATGTACTTGATTGTGACAGTTCATTTTTCATACGGAATGAAACATTTTGCATAATTATACCCTAGATTTGTAGAAACGCTGAATAAATTCCACAAGCAAGCTAGGAGAGAGAACCTGCCCGACCCACAGACGCTGTGTTCGACACGAGAGTTCAGAGCAGAGGGGTACCACGTACCCCGCAACACCTACAGCCGGAATCCCAACCGACAGAGCCCGTCAGGGAAAAAAATCCCCTGCACGGGATTTTATACTGAATGAATGATATCACAACCTTGAACCAAAAGAGACCAAAAGTTGTTCGAATCCAAAATGAGTCTCCTCGGAAAGGCGAAGCGTGACTTTTTCAGGTTTGCCTTTTGAGCAGTGAAGGACCGTGATATCATTCGGGGACAGATTACGATGTACAAAAGACCGTCTTTATTTCTACCCCCAAATATTTCCGTGTTCGTTCGCCGTCCCTCTGTTTGGAAATGGGGGGATGGCACGTCAGCAGATTTAGTAAGAGCTTTTCTCACAGTTATTGCTTCTTCGATTACTCTAACAGGCTTTTATCCCGCTGAGGTTTGTTTCGCATGTGGTTTGTAAAAGGAAAACGATTTATTTAGCACATACTTTGGAATGGCACACGTGATTTGGACAAGATACCTTCTCGAACTGAAAAAAACCCCACGTTTAAAATTCTTAGAACCTGAAGGCTCTGTTCTGTCAATTACTCTGATTTTAGAAATAGATTATAAAAGTTATACTACAAAAATATTCATCTTCATATCAATCAATGGCTGAAAGACTTAAAGACTCTCCTTCTAACAATGAAGTCATATTTGAGGGGGGGAGCGTGAGCCTTTTGTAGATCTCCAGGAGTAACACAAGCTCCAAGGTAAATATTTGGAGGTTGTACATCAAGAACCAAAGGGAAAAAGTCTTTCGACTTTACAAACACCTCCTGATTTGTGAAGGCAAAAAAAAAGAAAGAAAGGAAAAAAAAAAAAAATCATGAGGAGGAGAATAAAATCCAGCAGCAAGGCTTGATTTTCTAAAGAGAAGAATGTACAAATCAAGAGAAATTACGGAAGATACAACACAAGAACTTGGCAGTAAGCCAAACTTAACAGAAATATTTCAAAACCTGTTTTTTTTTTTTTCCCCCCCTCCCCATCCCAAAAGAAAGCACTCAAAAAGAAACAAGAAGAAACTAATCTTTTAGGATGAAAAAAAAAAAGAAAAAGCACAAGAAAAAGAGTTGCATTTCCTACTTCAATAAGCGAAACCTGCAGCTGGTTTGCTAGACATCAATTGCTGCAGGCTCATCGGGTTCCAGTTTATAGGAGAATCGTCTGCAGCAAAGGGTAGTGAGAGAAATGCCACACCTGTTGACCCGGGTGGGACTGCATCTGCCCATCAGTCGTTCCAGCATTCTTCTAAGAGATGTGCATGCTGTTTCCCCATCTGAGAAGCAGCACATGGAGTCCAAGCAGTTGATACCTGAACCTGCCTCAGTAAGCTAGAAGGAAGAAATGAAATGGGGGGGGAAAAAAAAAAAAAGGAAAAAAGAAAAAAAAAAAAAAAAATCAGTAAACACAGATT
>JAVSBS010000627.1:4983-33250 GCA_033124195.1 Coracias cyanogaster | reverse complement strand
TGATCCACAGAAGTTGTAGTTCTTTTTAGCTGACTTAGAAAGACATTTCAAAATAGTGGGTCGGTTTCCCACAGCTTCTCTGGCAAACAATCACTAGCGCCTTTGGTATCGAGGTGCAGAAACTTTGTAAAAAGGCACTTTAACTCTGAAAACCTTCTGTTTCCTTGTAAACACTTCCACATGACGCGCTGCGGTAACACACCCTGAAGCTCAGAGCTCTCCACAGCACAGTTCTGTGGCATCTGGAGAGACTGATTGGGATTCAGTAGCTTTGTGGCTGCATTTGCTTAGTGCTGTGCCAAAATAGCCCTGCTTTTCAACATACGCTGTGTCACCTTGTGCTTGTATGGGGAGACTCAGCACGCCCCTGGCTGGGCTCCCGTCAGGCTGCCTTGGCACAGCGGTGATCAAGTCTTTAAAGCTACTTTGCATCCTTTGGGAATGTATTTGTTCACCTCTGGGGCCAGAGGTGGTTTAATACTATATTCTCCTGTGCTTCTTATAAGAAGAAGATGTGGCTTGGAGCCAGGACACATGCTGGGGACAGTGTCTGCACAGTGCTTGTCCTTTAGAACTGTCCAGTTCCTTATGGATTTCCAGGGATCCATTGCAAGCCAGCACTGCAGAGAGTCACCCTGAGGCTGGGCATCATGTGTGAGACAAAGATAACCCAAAATTTAGGAGAACAGTTTTGCCTTTGGCTACACATATGTCCACTTGTGTTTTGAGTGTTACCAGCATTTCACCTTCTCCCACCTCCACCTAACCGTGCAGCCTTCACAAAACTTTCCAGCTGGTAGGAAAAACACAGAATCATAGAATCATTCAGGTTGGAAGGGATCCTTGGGATCATTCAGTCCAACTATCAACCTACTCTACAAAGTTGCCCCTAAACCATATCCCCAACACCACATCTAAACCACCCTGAAACACCTTCAGGGATGGTGACTCCACCACCTCCCTGGGCAGCCTTTCCCAGTATCTGATCACTCTTTCTGTGAACAATTTTTTCCTAATGTCCAGTCTAAACCTCCCCTGTTGCAGCTTGAAGCCATTCCCTCTTGTTCTACAGTCACACCTCAAGTGAGAGTCATCTGACTGTATGAAAGCATGTACAAGGCAGGTATTTACAGCTGAGCAACTCACATTTCAGGTGCAATTAATTCCATCCTAAGTAAGATGTTGAAAATCAGACCTGAAAGCAGCTGGGACAGTAGTTCAAAAGCAGGCATCACTTTCATAGGCATCTACCATTTAATGAGGTTAATTCCACCTGGCAACAGCTGTGTAGAAACGCTCATGAAACTACTTCTTGTTGAGCTTTGAAAACACAACATGAGGAAATGGTGGCACTGAAGAAATACTGTTGCTGATGGAGAGAGGGAATGGAAATGGTTACAGGTACTCTGTTTTACACGGTGTTTTTGCAGTGAATCTGTTGACCGGGAAAGGATTGGCTACCAAATGTGTTTAGTATAGTGACAGATATCACACTGCTTTATTCATTTCCTCTGACTCGGACAAAACTGGCCTTTCACCACACCAGCCTTACAGGATGCTTCCTTTCCTAAGATTTTATTAGTAACACAACTCCCTTTAATTCCCTTATGCCTGTTATAAGCAACTCTTATCTGATTAATCATGAGTAATACCTTCTAATAAGCCTACATTATTCCCAGTATAATTTTATTGCCCAACTGCCCAAGCTCACCTTTCTTGATCTCCTGCTCTAAAATTTATCTAGGATCCTTTGAGCAATGAATTGTATTTCTGGGTTATCAAACGTAGACTTACCCTTAGAATCACATAAATACAGGATAATTCAGGTTGGAAGGAACCTCAGTATCAGCTATGAGGTCTGACTAGCTCCTTCCAGAGTTTATACAGTTAAATCTCAAAAACCTCCAAGGATGAAGAGTGCATTTCCTCTCTGAGCATCCTGTGCCACAGCCTGACCACCCTCATGGTGAAAAAGTTTCTTCTTATGTCCAGTCTCAACTTCTCCTGTTTTAGTTTATGCCCATTGTCTCTCATCTTGCCACCTTGCACTGCTGTGAAGAGCCCAGCTCTGTCAACTCAATGACCTTGCTGTAGGCACTGGAGGTTGCTATCAGGTCTCTGTACCTATTACTGCTCCAGGATGAACAAGCTCAACTCCTCCAGCCTGTCCTCACATGGAAAGTGCTCCAGCTACCATCATCAGCGTGGCTGACCCTCAACTATCTCCAGTTTATTGACATCTTTCCTGCATCAGGGGCCCCAACACTGGGCATAGGGTCTAGGTGTGATGTAATGAGTGCTGAGTAAAGAGTGATAATGTCTTTTCTGGATGTCCTGTTTCTGCCCCTTTACCTACAGCCCAGGGTACTGTTAGCTTCTCTGCTGCCAGTATTCCTTTGGTCCCATGCTCAGCTTTGTCCCAGCAGAACCTAGCAGAGCCTTTCCCACAGAGCTGCTCCACAGGCAGGCGGTGCTTGGTCTGTGCTATTGCAGGGGCTTGTTCTTCCCAGGTGGGGAACTTTATATTTGTCCATATTGAATTTCCTCACGTTCCTGTTGGCCCACTCCTGACTGCCTAGGCCCATCTGGATGTTTGGCCTGCCCTTTAGTGGTCCGTCAGTTTGGTGTCATCTGCAAATATGACAAGAGTACACTTTGTCATCTACTTCAGGCCACTGATGAAGGTGTTAAGCAGGTTGCAAGATTGACCCCTCTAGCATTCTACTTGTTACCAGCCTTGAGGCAGGGAACAACCCATTAGCCACTACCCTCTGAACGTGATCATGCCATCATGTCCACCCACACAAACCATGACATCCCAATTTGGATACAAGAATATTGTGGGAAATATGTTGAAAGCCTTGCTGAGAGTGAGGTTTATGACATGTGCTGCTTTTCCCTCATCTTGCTATCTAGCAATTTTATCTTAGAAAGCAACTCGATTGTTCAGAATTGATTTAACCTTTGTAAACTCCGGCTGAGTCTTCCTGGCCACACAAAATCACTCCATGATTTTCCCACGGACTGAAGGGAGACTGTTCAATATTTAATTCCCCGCATCTTCCTCCTGACCTTTTTTTGAAAGTAGATGCCACATTTACCTTCCTCCATTTGTCGGGCACTGTCCCTCATCTCCATAGACTTTTGAAGACCATAATCTGGGCAGATTACCAAGCAGGTATTCTTTTCTGAAAGCGGTGGCTGAAACAAGCTTGGCCATCAGGCTCTTAAATTTGATACCGCGACCTGAACAATACAGTCCACTTGCACACATCTGCTTCCTCCTTGTGTAGTCTTCACCCAACATATCTCTGCATTTGACAGTTCACAGCCAGCTGATATCAATGCATTAGTGTCTCACTCTTTATTAGCTTGAATGTATTATTTAGGCAGTATAAGGTCATCTTGTATTTGTTTTATTCGTATTTGGGTTTAGTGATTGGTATTTTGGGACACTGTAGACTTAAGGATTAACTTTGACTCTTAGTCATAATGTAATAGCGAGAAGGAGGGGGGGGAAAAAAAGGATTGAGAAATGAAAGACTTCTCATTATTATACATATTAACCTAGAAGGAGATTTATTTATTTATTTGCAGAACAGCTACCACTCATGCTAAATATTTTGAGTATAAAACAATCATTAGAGGCTTACTGATGGCACATTAATTAACGGTAAGATAATTACCACCACTCAAAAAACCCCCAGCCTCCTCAGATTCAGAATCAGATGCATCAATCAAGCATTTGAAACAGGCACCAATGAGGTCTGCCAGCTCTTGTCCTTCTTTCAGCAATCATTTGCTGGATATGTCCAGCAACACTATTGTCATCCAGTGGTGATGTACTAAATTCAGATAATGGAAAATCCATTGTGTCAGTCACTACATTGTTTCACTGGTTACTTACTGTCATTTGAAGACTGACATCTTATTTCTTACCCCCAGTTTGTCTAGGTTCAGCTTTCACATAATATATTTCTATATACCTTCACCCGCTGCAGGATTCCTCTGCTCTTTGAAATCTCTTCTTGTGTACTATGTGATCAAGCAATGGTGTAATCTGTGTTTTAGGAAATTAAATAAATTGTCTGTATTTTCTTATACTTAAACGTGGCTTTTGAACCCTCAGTTCTGTCTTCTGGCTATTTTTTTTTTTCTAAAATTTTTCAAATTTTTTCTGCCTCTTTTTACAATGTGTAAGGTTTGGCAAAGGTTTCCAGAAAAAGTCTCATTAATTCTGTGTCATAGCAATAGTTTATCTTTACTTTTCTTTACTGTACCCCCGCTGCTTTTATGCCAAAGATTGTACCTGTTTTCATAGTTGCAGCATCAAGCAGAAAGTCATAGCTGGCTATTCTTGCCCTACAGCATAAAATTTGCATACAGAGCCAGGGGCTGAGATCTTCACATAATTTAGGCAAAACAACAGCGACAGCAGTTAAATATGTATTATGGAAGCATAGCAAGGCCATATTTTGTCTGGGTCTTATGTAGGGTGGGAGGAAGAGTGCTCGCAGCCTGCTGAAGGTTTCAGGAACATCACAGGGCTGTGACTAGCAGTAGAGTTGGTTGGGAAAATGTTTCTGCATTTCCTCAGCTGTATGACTGCTATTTAGCAGATCACACCGGTAGATAGAACCTGCCTTTGTTCTTGGATAGCAATCAAACCCACTTAGTTCCCAGAACTGGTTACCCCACCTGCTGCCGCCTTGTTTGCATTGGAAGTTGTCTAGCTTTAGTCATCTGCCACCAAAGCCCAGGTTTTGGTCCCTGCTTCCATGACTGCTCTTAATTTTTACGGAATCACAGAATGACTGAGGTGGGAAGGCATCTCTGGAGATCATCTAATCCAACCCTTGGCTCAAAGCAGCATCACCTACAGCAGGTTGCGCAGGGCCATGTCCAGTCAGGTGTTGAAAATCTCCAAGGATGGAGACTACTCAGCCCTTTGGAGAATTGTTCCAGTGTCTGACCACCCTCACTGTGAAAAAGCGCTTTTTTTTCCTGATGTTTCAATGGAAATGCCTTGTATTTCTGTTTAGGCACATGTCCACTATCCCTGTCACTGGGCACAACTGAGAAGAGTCTGTCTCTGTCATTTTTACTCTCTCCCCTCAGGTATTTACACACATTGATTAAATCCCCCTAAGCCTTCTCCTCCCCGGGCTGAATGGTCCCAGCTCTCTCAGCCTCTCCTTGTATTACAGATGATCCAGTCCCTTCATTATCTTTGTGGACTCGCTTCAGTATCTTTTTGTGTCTTGCGGTACCTACTTGGGTCCTTCGCGTTGTGGGGAGCCCAGCACTGCACACACCACCTCAGGTGTGTCTCAGCAGTGCTGAGCAGAAGGAAAGGATCACCTCCCTCAACCTGTTGGCTTTTCCCTGGCTAACGCAGCCCAGGATGCTGCTAGTAACCTCTTCTCATGTGAGCTGCCCAAATGTCTCAGGGCAAAGAGCCCTACTTTTGTTCCTTTCTGCCATCATCCACGTCAGAAGTTTATCAGATTTCTTCATCTGTTTGGTTTTTGGTACTGACACCTATCTTGGCTCCATAACAGATTCGTTTCAGCAGGTGAAGCAGAGAGGTCCTCATCCTACATGCGTGGAGGCATGCACTGGAGATAGGTGTTCAGAGTCTCCCAGGTCAGCCTGGAATCTGATTGTCCTGCCCCTTTTTGTGTATTCTGGCTGTTGGGCTGTTTTTCAAAATCAAAGAGTGGCTGGCACTATAATTTTTGCAAATAGGTCATCCTGCACCACTGAGAGTTCATTTTTAAAAGGGGCAAAGACTCTTGGAAGCTGAAAAGGTGTTGAACACCTTGAATATTTTTACTTGTTTCTTCAAAGTCAGTGAAGGGAGATGATAGATGTATTGATGGATTGGTTTTTCTTCTGGAGATCTTCAGAGATACTGACTTCCTCTCATTGTCTCTATGTGCCACTTAGGGTGTCCACGTGTGTGTCACAGGTTTAGGCGTTTGAAATGGAGGAGAAATCAAATCTGGATTTCAAGGTGCCTCTCAGGGGGAATCAGTGGTTAGAAGCAATGAAATTGGTTATAGATATTCTTTGAATATGACCAATGACACTTGGTCCTTCTAGTTCTGTAGCTCTACTAAAGTCCACCTGCTCCCTTTTCCCATTAAGAAAAGACACTTATCAATGCTTTGAAAGGAAATATTGGCATCTTTGTCTTCTGGAAAGTTTAGAGAAGGAAAAGAAAAAAAATCCACTTGTTTTTAGTTTCTTATTGCACAACTGAAATTGAACTGCTTTGACAGTTCTCCTCAGAGATACAAGGTGTGATCTATCCTCAGCCTCTCTTGTTCTCTGCTGCTTTCTAGCACCTTGTTTTCCATTTATGCTGGTCATCAGAGGAGGCGGCGAGACCTGCTGCTCAGGAAAGTGAAAGCAGTTTGCTGGCTGCTTCCCACAGCCCAGGCAGGTTGTGAAATGCAGTTTTGTATTAATCCCAATGGAGTCCTCCTAGTAGATTCTGTCACGTTGGGCTTCAAGTCTGGACTCTTTGTCCAATTAGTACTGATTGGGCAAACTTACGTTAATCTTTCAAAATCGGCCCCTACAGGCCTAGTTCCCTCTGCATGTGAGTAAATATGAAAAGAAAGATGCTTTTAGAAGACACAAAGCAGAAACCAGCAGTTTCTCTCCTATACTTCTGCAGTAACCTACTTTTCCTATCAGTTTGGCAGGATATATTTTTTCACCAGTTTTATTCCCATGCTGAATTATTTCCCTAGTGTTTATAAATGACGACTCTCTCTGTTGGCTTTTCTCCCTAAATTATACATGGTATTTGCCTTGTCATTAATAGTAATACCTCTCTCCCTTTCATTCTTGATGGCATACATTTTCCAGAATAGACCAAATGGGCAAGTTCCACAAAAGGGAAAAAGGGATAGCAGATGGAAAACAGATTTTTCCAGGAACACTTCCCAATCAACAAGGCTTACATTAGTAGAGGTAGTGAGGTCAACACTCCATCGCAGCCCTCAGAATAAACTATATGTAGATTAGATAGACCTCCTAGGACGAAGAGCTGGGGTTTCAGATGAATTTAGAGTGGATGAAACCAAGCCCTGACTATTATGGTGGTGGGTTGAAATGTCTAAAATAAAACAGAGAATAGTACCTTGACCTTGTTAGAGGAAATCCTGACTTTGATTCCTTATAAATTTTAAATCCTTAGCTATTGAGTTTGAAACCTTGGTTTCAGACTTGATCTC
This sequence comes from Coracias cyanogaster, assembly GCA_033124195.1. Classification (NCBI taxonomy): domain Eukaryota; kingdom Metazoa; phylum Chordata; class Aves; order Coraciiformes; family Coraciidae; genus Coracias; species Coracias cyanogaster. The sequence continues at coordinate 26,003 of JAVSBS010000627.1, read as the reverse complement.
TGTTTAGATGTGAATTCATAGCATAAAATACCTACAACTATCTGCAAAGCTTGGCTGTTTCAAAGTAAGGAAAGGATATATCCCTAATATTTTCCCCACGATAAATTAAAATCCTACAAGTTTGCAATACAAGTACACAAACGTCAGTTCATGCCTTCATCCAAAGTCACAAGGACCTCTTCTCCTATAATCACTTCCAGCAATCTAGCAATCTCCAAGGTGACCACTCCAAAACAGCTGCTTTCACACTAGGGGGGAGTTTGTGTTAGACGTCTTGAGGTTAATTGGATGTGGCATCCCTTAAAATAAAAGATAAGTGTTATCTTTTGATAAGTATTCTGCTTTTCATCTTTGGATACAGTAGATTGTGAAACTTGTTTAGGCTCCTAAATAGATGTAAATTTATTTGATTGGTTTCTTTTTTTTTATTAAGAAGATATACAGTTGTCTATATTTGAGGCTAATTACCCATAATCACAATCTAGCAGCTTCCTTCTACATGGTACTTGTTTTGGGCTGATGTGCTATGGCTTCTTATTTCCAATCTTTTAGTTTTCTCCATGTTTGACTCTAATGTGAAATGATGTTTAATTTTGTCCATGCTCCGATATAAATTAAAATGCCACTGTCACCACCTGTCTGAGCCTGACTCAGAAGTGAAGCTTATTTTACATTCAGATAAAATACTCACATCTAAATAATAAATTGTAAAGTCTTTCACTCCATGAGTGTCAATAGAATTTAATTCAGGATTAAGACGATTTTTGACTGTTGTTGCAAATATTTAATGTGTGAAACAAGAAAGTATTTTTCCTTGAAACTTGGAGTTAAAGTGGCAAATCTTTTTCATCATTCTGTGTTGCATTCATTGGAATGACATGTAATAGACGGGTCTTGTGGACAAGGTAACATTTTTATGCATTCACTAGATTTTAGTTCCTTGAAGAATAGAAGAAATAGTTAGTAGACAATTTATGGATAAAAAATTGTAGAAACAGGATTTAAAAGGATATTGAGTGTTCATTTTCTAGCATGGTTTGTGTTTATCTTCTAGTTGTGGAAGGCGAAGAAAGGATTGGGTTGCATTAAGAAGAGTGTGACCAGCAGGTCAAGAGAGGTTCTCCTCCCCCTCTACTCTGCCCTGGTGAGGCCACAGCTGGAGTAGTGTGTCCAGTTCTGGGCTCCCCAGTTCAAGAGAAACAGGGAACTCCTGGAAAGAGTCCAATGGAGGGCTACGAGCATGATTAAGGGACTGGACCTTTCTCTTACGAGAAAAGGCTGAGAGCCCTGGGGTTGTTTAGCCTGGAGAAGAGAAGTTTGTGAGAGGATCTGATCAATGTTTATCAGTACATGAAGGGTGGGGGTCACATGGATGGGCCAGTCTCTTTTCAGTGGTGCCCAGTGATAGGATGGGGGCACATGACACAAATGGGAACACAGGAAATTCCACCTCAACATCAGGAAAAACTTCTTTCCTGTGAGGATGACACAGCACTGGAGCAGTTTGCCCAGAGAGATTGTGGAGTCTCCTTCTCTGGAGACTTTCAAAATCCATCTGGACGTGTTCCTGTGTAACCTGCCCTAGATGAACTTGCTTTGGCAAGGGGGTGGACTAGGCAATCTCTGGAGGTCCCTTCCAAGCCCTACCATTCTGTGATTCTGTGAAGTACATGCTTAATGATCCACAGTTTCAATATAATTATGAAAAGTGAACATCCTGATGCCCCATTTATTGGCTGATATTTCTGTTAAGACATATTAGAAAGGCTTTTAGCTTTCTAAAATGTTGGTCTCCCTTTTTGGCAAATTTTACCCTCCTTCTACCTCACCTCCCCTGTGTTTCCTAGCATATTGGTCATGGTGAGTGGTGGTGTCAGCTGAGAAAACCATCCTAACATGAGAATCACCCTGCCTTCAAACACGTCCCTCCTTCCCTAGCTTGCTTGCAAAAACTTTATTACATTTGGCTTTAAACTTTGAGGTTTAATTTTTGAAATCTACTTTTTCAGCTCTGGTTCACATTCTACAGCAATTTGTGGGGATAAATTATTTAAAATAATTCATATTGTTGCACAAAATATTCTGCCACTATAACAAGTCTCTTAAATCTTTGTTTAGATAGATGGATTTAAAATCCCACTGTTCCAGTATCATCGAGTGGCTATTGCGTGTTCCAAATACACATTTTGATGAATACTGCTTAAGCCATTGCCTCTATCTTGCTGTAGAGGAAAAAAAAAATCTGCTGTGGAGAAAAAAAAATATAGCTACAGGCAAGAACAGAAGAAATTTGTGTAATGCCTAAGCCTTGGAAGAAGGAAGACCATGCGCTCAACAGAATAAAAGTCCTCTGCAGGGAAGGATGGGACTGATTTACTGCAAATAGAAAGCATAAAGGATCACTAGGATCAATGTACCCTCCTCAGCTTTCTGTTATTTTTAATGGTTTACCTAATACTATTGAGAGATGAATTTTCAGGTGTGGATATGATACTAATACAGGAAATACAGCAAATAATGAAGAACAATGAAGCTTGGCACAGACGGTTTAAATCATTTAAATGCCTTTTTCTAAGAGACAATGTAGAATAGCAAAGAATCCAACGAGGTAACAAATAGAATGTCACTGCAGTGTGTTACTAGGAGTTTGAAATAAATTTGGGGAGTTATTTTGGAGATATTCCCCATGGCCTTCAACCCACCGTACTTCAGTATTGGAGAAGGCAAACAGAATTGCCAGGAATACAATATAAATCAGAGAAGATAGTATTAGTGTATATAAAGTAGTTAGACTGCACCTGGAGCACTATAAACAAGACTGAACATCACACCTAAGAAAAGACATAAGTGCCCATGAGGGTCCAATAGGGAGCAGACGGATTTGGTCTCAAAGGAGTTTGCCTGAAGAACCAGGGTGTGTTTTCAGTGTCTGAGATAAGATTTTGTGCTGATATAGCAGAGATCCTTCTAACTGTGGAAGGGATTAAAGGAAGAGGCTCAGGCAAATCTGTCAAGTACACATCAGCTAAACAGATTGCCCAAAGCATTATGGGGATTTGGGCAAGCATCCAATGGGTTAGTTTTGTCCATCCTTAGAGCTTCTAGCTGCTTCAGGAGCTCCCTGCAGCAGATGGCTACTCAGACTCACTGAAATGTGAAATAGTTAGGAAATTTACTCCAATGGTCAGTATTTGCTGCAGGAAGGTGGTACAGAGAAGTGAGTTGCACGATTCCCTGAACTTGTGGTAGTCCACCAACCAAAAGGCATTGGAAGCTGGTCAACAGCAGATCAGTCCATTCTCCTGCAGAAAAAAGAATGAAGGGTATAGATCTTGTGGAGATGGCTGGTGGTTCTCTATATTTAGTTTTCCACCTAATCCATGACCTAACAATGACACCAGGCAGACAGGATGGGCCAAGATCTTTCCTGGACCATTAGATTCACCTATCACAAGGGTAGATAACGTTGATAGACACCATATTTAGCCAGGACTCATAACAACGGAAGCATAAATGCAAGGCAAAGCCTTGGAGGCATCAGAGTCATCTCAGGAACATGCAAGACCAAAAAGTGTATGTGACACATATATTTTCAGTAGAATTGTGTGGGGAAGAATTGCAGTTCACTAGGAGTTATTCTAGATACGAATGATACAACTATAAAATATAAATGCAGTTCATCCCAACCTTTTGGTGCTAAACTTTTTCTGTTTCAGTTGTCCAGCAAAAACATATGGAGCTGCAAGGACAGCAACGCTGATCATAGAATCATAGAATCATTAATGCTGGAAAGGACCTCTAGGATCATCAAGTCCAACCTTCATCCCAACATCTCTCTAACCACTAGACCATCGCCTCAAGTGCTACATCCACTCATTTGTTAAACACCTCCAGGAATGGTGACTCCACCACCTCCCTGGGCAGCCTGTTCCAGTGCCCAACCACTCTCTCAGGAAAGAATTTCTTCCTAATATCTGATCTAAACCTCCCCTGACACAATTAGTGCAAATAACTCTAGTCCAAGAGGGAAACCCTGTGGATACTCAACAACTGACAAGAGTGACTTCAGCAGAAAACTCTGTAGTGTTGGCTGTTATCACTGGAAAATGCAAATGATGGTGGCCTTGATGCTGGTGATGTTTTTTCTCAGCTGGGATATTCCTGCTGAATTCCCTTCTCTGCTTTTCCTAGATTCAAACCCACATCACCTCTGCAAGCTGTAGCATGAACTTCTGGAAATGCCGAAGTACCCAGTACCTCTTCAGGGGAATAATATATTAAACAGACTTCTTTTGACCAATGCCTTTTCAGTGCTGATTTGTCTGAGTTAGACCTGAGTGAAAAATAAAGGATATAACCCAACACTCTGAAATCTTACGGCACTTACTCTCCGAGTCCAAGCCCAGCCTGTTTGAGGGGCCCAACACAAACACCCAGATCAGTCAGTGAGGTCAAGATTTTCTCAGGCAGATAATGTGTGAGGTATCATAGGCATGACATCAACTACATCATGCTCACCATCAGTTTTCCAGCCTGGTACAGATACAGCGCATGATGCTGAAGTGCTGTGGCCTGAGCTGTGGGCCCTGAGTTGAGGTTGACCTGTGAACGAGTCACAACGTTGCAGAATGTTTTGGTTTTCTTGTTGGCTTCATATTCCAGAGGTAGAACCTGGCCCACCTGTGTCTCTGTGGCTCTGCCCTCACCCAGGTGGTCATGGTTGGGGTGGTGGGTAAGGCCAGGACTATTTTAACCAGGAGCCGCTTAGTCAGAGGAGCCTTCTGTTGGGTGTGGTTTCTGTTAGGGCATCTTGCTGAGCTCCCTCAGCGGTGTCCTTCCATGTGAAGGGCCACTGATGGAGCCACCTCTGTTGTGTCCAGCAGGCGATGCTGGCACCACAGTGGGCAGCGGAGGAGTTGGGCCCACAAGGAACCTCTGGCAGGACTCTCTGAAAGAAGACTTCAGAGGGGTTGTTGCCAAGTTCAGTGTTGGCCTGTGTGATCAGGCAACTGATGGCAGTATAAAATGATGATGGCTGAACCAGCACAACACCCATACAACATTCAGGCTCTTCCAAAGATTTGTCAACCTGTAATCATGGCTTTGGATATCACAAGATTTTCAGCAATGTTGCTTTTACTGTTGTTAAAGCCAGCCTGCTTTGCAGTTCAGAAAGTGTCCTTCATCTGTGTTTAATACTACAATCTTTACGTGATGTGAACCCAGCCCTTACAGAAAACGCAAGTGAGGTGAAAGCAGTAATCATACAAATGATCCAACAGCACTAGAAACATGTGAATCACAATGAGTGGTGGCACCTACCTCCTTAAGTACTTAAGCATCTATGGCAACTTTCTTTGGGTGGCTGGAGTGTCTTATTATCTTATATTTTGTTGTCCTTTATACTTTGAAATGCTCTTGACTTTGATGTCCTTGCTATACCTGCAAACCACAGAAGAGATGAACAGAATAGAATGAGAAATATAGACTAATCCTACTCTGACAGCTCTGGAACACAGTTTCTGTCTGAATTTATTTTAAAGATGCTGTATCTTACCCTGAGTTTAAAAAAATATATGAATAATATTGTTAGAGCACACAGAGGAGTGCAGAGGCAGAGAACGCATAGAAAGAGCCCCAATGTCCCAGTCAGAGACACAAGCCCCTGCCCTAATACACACCCCCTCCCTCCTCCCCCCACTTCCAGGTTATCCTATAGAGTATCAGCTCCACTCACCCTGTGGGATGGGGCTTGCTATATGATAAAGGGGAAGAGCATCCACCTTGTACATGTGTATGCATATTTTCCCAATAATGGACCTCCATCTTGCTTAGCCAGAGAGGTGAGTGGGATCAGTCCTTTGGCACTGTAAGTGTTCATGTGAGAGCTACATTTTCTGTCTGTATTGTACTGTGCTGCCAGCTGTGTGTATATGTACATATGTACAGTGTGCATCTGTGCCTGTTGGGACACATGCTCAGCCTTGCTACTGAGTGGACTAAGGACAAGGAGCAGAAGCCTCATCTCTGTGAGGATGGTCTCCTAATGAAGTGCTAATGTATCTGTTGCTTTTTCTGTCTTCTCCCATGTGTTACACTACAGAATCATGCTCAGTGTTGTATTTTTTTTTATTCTTTTGTATAAGACACAGATTTTGTTTTCTGCCTACGTAAATACACTCAGTCTACAGGAATCTGACAGGTTGAAAGGAGGGGATTCAGGAGTTGGTATACTCAGATAATGAAGTTTGCTGTAAAATATGCCTGTTTCATTGGTCCTAGGAGATTGAAAGTGCAGTGATGCATTATTCTGGCACAAAGTTATGCTACATGGTGCATAAGGTTTTAAGATATGCAAGTTCCTACTACAGTCACATCCCTTTCTCAAAGCTACCTTTGGCAAAGAGCAGCAAAAAAGACCTATGTGAACATTATCTCAAATCCTTGTCATTTTATTACAAGAATGATACTCCCTGGCCAGTTATATCCCCTACAAGTTTGCACAATTCTCATGGAGATTTTGTGCAAATTATCCTCATGATATTAGAATTTCTGTAATGCTGGGGCTTGTTCCTTAGGTTGTAAGAGATATCAAGAATAAAAACAAACTTAAATATGTAAGATGAGTGAACCCAAGATAACCACTGAAAGCAAAGCCAAAATAAAAAAAAACACATCACTGAGTAGCCTTTTGAGTATATGCAATGCATTGCATTAATTAAGCTTTTTGAATAAAAAAAAAAAGAACAGAAAACTAATACTCTGGCAGAAAGAGAATAGAGCCATCTGCCTGGTTACTGCTGTGAAACAGGCACTTAGACAGTTAAATGCAAGATAAGGGTTTAAAATTTTTACTGGAACTTTAGCACTTTGAAATGGGTTGTTTCCTTGAGTTCCCCTAGGATTCAGTGATACTTTTAGTACTTTTTTAGACAGATTGAAAATAATGCTTTGGAGGCGGTTTGTATAGGGATCTCTGTTATTCTTTAGTGAACTTGTATTTACAGGAAAACACAGGAGGGAAATCAAAGTATTTCATGGTACACTAAAGACTTGTGCCCAGTTCCAGCTTTACTAAAAATACATGGGCTTGAATCATATGAGTCAAAGTAAACCAGCTGGGAAAGAAGAAAATAAAAAACTAAATATTACTTCCCCAAAATCTGGGCTGCAATATCTGATTAACTAATTATTCCTTCAGTTAAGAAATACCATGATGCCTCACGCATTCCATGTAGGAGAAATAATTATCATTCTAAGACAAAACAGCATTCTTTCTTTAAGCACAAGTGTTTACAGTTAAACTTCTTTCAAAAAGTATCTGTGAAAGCTAAGTATTTTAAAGATCCATTATCATTACTCCATGTCATTACTTTCTGGCTAGGGACTCAACAGTAATAGTGGCATATTTCAAACCAGGATTAGATTTGCAAAATTCTGCCACATCACCTAACTCTAGACTTATGCAACAGCAGGAATGTGTATGTGAGATGGCTGCCCAAACTCCCTTTATAGTGAGAGGAGAGTAAGAGAACCTCTAGAGGGTGATTCATCAGGCCTGTTTTAGATGTTAAGCCTGGAAGTAGATGAATCACATTTTGGAAGTGCCTATTTCTTTCCTCTGACTATAAAGGGTGTTTAGATAATCAGCTCAGATGTGGATGTCTCCATTGTAAATGCACAAAGTTTGGAGCGATGAATCCCACCTCTAGTCTGGTAATGAGTAGTATCTTCCTTCCTGAATTGTCCCATTGAAATAAAAAGTAAATAACAAATTAAATATACTAATGTGCAGATCCTTTATTTCAGCAGAATTTACAGGAGTGATATAAAATTTGATTAAATATACCAAAAACTCCAAGAAGTAGGAGAAAACACCCCTAGGTACAGTTTCAGGGAAACTTCAGGGAAATGATGGTAAGCAAACAAATAGTTCTATTGAAAGTGGAATTAATGAAGCTTAGGTTCCTATGGATTTGTATTTCATGGTTGATTTATTTTGTAAGTGAATTTTAATAAGGTTGCTGTTGAAACTCACTTCTTATTAGATGTCAGAGATTCTGCAAAGGCAAGAACCATTATGAATACCTCAACCAAAGGAAAAGCTCCAGTGAGGAGACATGCATTACTGATGCTGGAGCAACCATGTAGGAAAAAACTCTTGCCTGAAAAGTTGATTCTCTAGTGTCTAGCAAGATGCACATGCTTTTCCCTGTCTTTTGGCTTTGCTTTTGATGGGATCTCTCTTCCTTACTGGATACATACTAGATGCATGGGGATTTTGAGTCCTCTCTTGGTCTACTAAATTTAACTAAAATTTGCCAGCAGTTGTTTGTTAGAAGTTATTGGGGTAAACTATCAAACAGACCCAGAGGTTTGCACAGATATACCTGTTGATTTTCCATAGGAAATCAAGATAAAATATCAGGAAGCACTTTATTTAGGTCTTTCTTAAGATCCTTTCATCAATCTAATTGCTGAGGATTTCATTTTTATATCTTATTTGAAAGAGACCTCCCCCAGTCATTTTATATCCCCTAATATCATGCTGAGGCCATTAGTTCAGCAATAATAAAGCAATGTGGCACCTACTGTTCTTTAGATATCTTGTATCAAAGTTGTGAAATGACCTGACCCAAGATGTTTATCCAAGAAAGTATTTAACCACTCAATTTCACAAAGGTCTGGGGAAATACATATTTCTCTCAGTATCACTCTGTTTTTCAGCCCAACCTCCATCCCTTCTGTTCATGAGCATTCAGAGATGTATTTGCTTTTTGTTGTATTTTAATGTTTACCAGATATTTTTGCAGCATCTTATTTCTTTAACAGCTAGAGTACCGAAATGGATCCATTTTTTCATGGTCTGTTCAATGTTTCTTAGAAAACAGGCTAACTATATTTTTTCTTCTCTTTACAGCTCCTTCTTCTACTGTTTCTTAATCAGGAAAATGACATGTGGTAGCTATGATAGTCTAATTACTGGAATAAATTCAGGATGAAGCTGTTACTCCATGCTGCAACTCTTACCTTTTGTCAGACTCTATGACAGCCTATGTGATAAACTCCAAACCATGGGGAATTTCAGACATCTATCTGTATATAGGTATTTTCACTACATGGTTCACTACGGTAGCAGAGCACTTAGACTGAAGTAGCAGTACAAGGAACAGCTTAGAGATTCATGCATTAAGCAGACTGCTTTTTCATGATTCATGGAGAGGAAAAATTTTTTGAACAAGGAAGAAGTCTGGGTCCTGTAAAAGCAGGAAAGCTACTGGCAAAGTAAACAATTGCTCTTGAAGCTATATTGCTATAAAATGTTATGAATAGTGTATTTGTATGTAACATGTAAAAGCTTGTGTACAGGAGTGCCACATTATGACTTTCCAGGCTTTGGGCCTATTCTTTTATCTGATGGAAACTAGGAGGAGGATCTATAATATTAAGAAGAAGAAGTAATTTTACACATATTGCTGTGGATAGTTGGATATATGTCTCTAGTGACATATTCAAGGACTAAAATAAATTTCAACACGTCAAATTGTACTTCACAGTCTAAAATCTCTTAACTGTAATGATCCATACTTATTCCACATCAATCAAACTAGAAAAATAAAAAATACAAAAATGAAAAGCAAGTACATATAAGCTGAAGAGAGAAATACCTTCTGTAAGTGCAAGCTAAAAGCTACCATTTCCCATGTCTTTTCCTTCATGGGGACACTATTTTTACATCAGTGTAAAAATGAATAAAGAATGATTAATCTTTTTCCTAGATTTTTTTTTTTTATAGAGTATTATGTTTGTTCTGGAATTTATTTTGTGTTCTACCTTTAGAGTTCATTAGCTGACATCTTGTTTGACACCAGAATTCTGTGCTTTTAGTTTCCACTAAAACCCTTATGATATAATTTACTGAAATGCAGTTGCTAGATTCTTGGTTTTGTGGACCAAGACTGGCACCTTCTGGTGAATTAATTTAAATTCATCCCACAAATATCCTTAACCATATCCTAACAGACTGTGTTTTTAACAGATTGCTATTTAGAGATTTTCCTGTATTCTAGATTTGTGTTCCCCACTGATTTTAAATTTATAAAGTCATAGTATTTCATGATACATGTACAGGAGTATATTTACACATAGATGCATGGGAATTTATCTGAAAGTTTATCACTTTATTATTTAATGTTTCTCAAATTAAACATATTAGTATGTATGAATTGATTTTGGATTATGAGACTAGCAAAATGGTTAATGAGTTAGATTAGTAAAAAATAATGAAAGTTATTTGAGCTTATGGAACAACAGAAGCAGAATTTAAGCTCGAAAAATACAGTTAGTGAAAACATGAGCTATTGATTTCAGGTATTTTTACCATTATATCTATGACAGTACAGATCTGTTTACCAAAGCTGGATTGCTGGTTGTTTTCATAAGCACGAGATGCCAAAAGAGATAATGTTTTATATACATTGGGATTTGTTTGTTTGAGTGGGTACCCCCATTAGAGACACTTCTGCCACAGATGCTCAGCTACCAGCAAATCCCAAGATAAACCTTGGTATGTTGCTACCACAGGAGAATAACCCATTACATCTCCATGACAGCAAACAGAAACTCCTCTGTGGAGTTATTCTGATGAGTTTCCTAATACATTTGTAAATGTGTCAAGGAGGAAAAGAATAAAATTTTACTGATTTTTGGTCAGACAGTCTAGCTTTTCATGTTCCGTAGCCATTTAATATGGGAGCAAGACACAGATCTAGTCTCCTTGAAAAGTTGTACTTGTTATCTACCAGAAGGATCTTTCTAACATTTCAGGCAGAGATTTGTGCCCTCTAAACCAACCCTACTGCACTTACTGTACAAAGAAGTTGGCTTGCATTAAAAATGGAGTGTCTGGGGAATGTTTAAAGGATCCTGAAGTATACTTGATTCCTCATCTGATAGGGGCTTTTTTGTGGGATTGATTTTTCTGTATGCATGCTGGAAAAGATTTGTAAGTTATGTCCGTTCATTACTTTGCTGATCAAAATTAAGGGGTTTTACCACTAAAATTATGAAAGTCTAAACAATATGACTGTATAAGACAGCAGTCACTGGACCCGCCTCATTAAGTTTCTTCTAATCTGTTATTCTAAATTGGTAGAAATTTAAGTTTTGTCCTCCGCCCAAGCACCAGCATCAGTCATTCACTTTAAAGGCAGTATGAATTAATCCAGAAAATCAGATCACTCTCCAGAACTGCTTTATTTTTATCCTACTTTAGTGCAAATATTACCATTTATTCTTATTTTAAGGCTTCAGATACTTATTTGTGGAATGGAAAATGTTACCAAGTCCACCAGATTATTTCACAAAACTCAAGGAGCAGTCATATCTCTGAGATTATCTTTGATGACTACAGACCAAATTAATCAGTCTAAATGGTTCCATGTCCCATTTTCTTATCCCTTGTGTCACCCAGTCTCATCAGATTTCTGCTGAGTTGCATCCCATGCTCACTCAGATGTTCACTCCTAGCATCTCTCATTCCTGCTGTGCCTGCTCTCCACATCTCTTCCTAACCAGGTCAGAAGAGAGAGAGATATAGAAAACAGTATACCAATCTGTCGTTTTTCAGTCTCTTTCAGACAGTACCTGGCTGGGTGCCATTCACATCAAGAATAAGGCAACTTGCTGTCCTTGAAATAATAGCGTAAAAGCTGCCAACCAATTGTGCTAGATGGGACATTACCACTGGATAAATTGATTTCCTACAGCAGCACAATTCACTTTTAGGATTTACTGCAGATATCTATAATGGGGTGGTTGTGACAGAAAAAAAGGAAGAAGTCTCATAGTTCTAATTTGAAATATTTCTGTTTTATTAACATAAAAATGCTTCACGGAGATCATACCCTTGTGTATGCAATGTATTTTGATGTCAAGAACTCTAGTAAAACCATACTATGTCTCCAGAGGTGATTAGCTGAGAGATATAGTTTTGTCCAGCCTATTCTGTACCATTGTCTACATTTTTTATTATTACTGTTATTAAAAATTTCAAGCAACAATATTTATACTGTGGAATAGTACACAAATATCATAATGTACCATCTTGACAATAGTAAATATTTGTGTTTCCTTTTCAATGATTCCTATAATTCCAAAGAAGGCATCACTTTATGCTGATAATATGACTTTTACATCTTTCCATGTCTTAAGGAGATCAGTAGGACTTAAAAATAAATGTCTACAGAAACATTTCATGTTGTTAGAAGGTGAAATAACAAGAGTGATAATCTTTGTTTGCTACCTAGACATTGCTTAAGAACCTTGTACCATAATTGCCTGCAGAAAGAAAAAGAGGTTTGCCTCCATTTTTTTGAAGCAACTGTCAAAAACAGTCACAGACAAGTTTCTAAGTATTTTTCATAATCAGTTAACATCTGCTTAATGAAGGTTTTAACATTCATAAGGAGGAAATTAGGACATTTTCAAAAAGAATATCTATTTTAAATGTTTCAGCCTGTTAATAGACATGCTGTACCATTCTGGTTGATGTGTAGTTACACAAATATTTCCTAAAATACTAAAGGAAATAGAATTTGCTCCAGATGTTTCCTCCTTAATTCTGCAGCCACACAGGAGGTGTCATTGGCACTGAGTCCATGCAACCATTCTAGATATCTAGAAAGACAAAAAAAAATAGAATTGCCCTACCAAGTATAGGAGTGGTGAGGAGTTAAATGGCAGGAGAAGAGGGAACAAGAGGACCTTTCTGTTGTGAATTTTGATCTAATATAAGCATTGGCAGCCCTGAAGACTGCAGTTCTCTGTCCACAAAACAAATATAGCACAGGCAACACTAGCAGATATTTTTATATGCTTCCTTAGCAACTATGCATACTGGAAAGAGTAAGAAAACTGTCATTAAGTGAGGCAACATGCTAGTGAGTGGGACTGCAAGACCTGAAGCTGATCTTCACATAATATAAATTATTGCAACTCCATTACACCTCTTCTGTCTCTGTAGGACTACATAACTTTACAGGGGTTAAAATATGATCCAAGAGATATCACTTTGTGCCTGGCAAGACTTTTGAACTCCTGCATGTGAATTTGGATATTTCAGCTTTCCTCTGAAATGAAAATACAACATTGCTTTGCAAAATATGAAAAGACATGAAAAGAACTATAAGAGAAAGAGTTTATCATTGCTAGTCAAAGTAAATACATTCACAGAATCACAGAATGTTAGGGATTGGAAGGAACCTCGAAAGATCATCTAGTCCATTCCCCTAGCCAGAGCAGTATCTCCTAGATCAGGTCACACAGGAATACATCCAGGTGGGGTTTGAATGTGTCCAGAGAAGGAGACTCCACAACCTTTCTGGGCAGCTTGTTCCAGTGTTCTGTCACCCTCACAGTGAAGAAGTTTTTCTCATATTTATGTGGAACCTCCTATGTGCCGGCTTGCATCCGTTGCTCCTTGTCCTATCATTGGACATCACAGAGAAGAGCCTGGCTCCATCCTCCCGACACTCACCATTTACATACTTATAAACTTTAATGAGGTAATCCCTCAGTCTCCTCAATGGTAAAGAGATTCAGCTCCCCCAGCCTTTCCTCATAAGGGAGATGTTCCACTCCCTTAATCAGCTTGGTGGTTCTGTGCTGGACTCTCTCAAGCAGTTCCCTGTCCTTCTTGAACTGTGGGGCCCAGAACTGGACACACTATTTTAGATGTGGTCTCACCAGGGCAGAGTAGAGGGGGAGGAGAACCTCTCTCGACCTACTAACCACACCTCTTCTAATGCACCCCAGGACACCATTGGCCTTCTTGGCCACAAGAGCATGTTGCTGGCTCATGGTCATCCTGCTGTCCACCGGGACCCCTACACTGCTTTCCAACAGGTCAGTCCCCAATTTATACTGGTGGATGGCATTGTTCTTTCCTAGATGCAAGTCTCCACACTTGCCCTTGTTGTATTTCATTAAATTTCTCCCTGCCCAACTCTCCAGCCTGTGAGAGCAGCCCAGCCTTCTGGTGTGTCAGCCACTCCTCCCAGTTTTGTGTCATCAGCAAACTTGCTGACTGTGCACTCTATTCCCTCATCCAAGTCATTGATGAATATATTCCAGTCCTAACTGTGGATATCTGACATTTTTGTTATTAGGGAAAACTTAGAGCTGCAAAGTGAATGGATTAGTACCCTCCTCACACGAGTCTAATGGAAGCTCAGTTACATCATTGCACTGGGCATACCCTGCTGCTTCCTTCTCCATTCCTACCACTTTATTTTCCTATCCAGAAGTTTATCATAGAGTTTTTGGAAGTATTTTGTGAGTGGTAAGTAAAGAGTCTGGAGCAGATATTTCATGCATTTTTCTGAACAAGGTATCTTTTTTACAGTTGCTTGCAATTCTGGAAGGGGCCTCAATTTGATGGTTCATCTAGTCCTCCTCCAAAACCATGTTTTTATTTTGCAAAGAACATTTTTATGACTCAAAATCAGATGCCTTGCATATGACAGCTCCATGACTGCTGTGGAAAAGTGATGAAGAAGATTTTTAAATAGTCACAGTAAAAATTTTTGTAAACCCTGAGTTAATTTTCTCACAGATCAGATATTCTATCTCCAAGAAACTGTGTAAGGAGTGTCTGCCACAGTGGAAAGCTGAGGATACTCCATGTTCAGAAACAGACAATTTTGCTGTTGTTTTTCCATGCTTCTGCTGCAGGAATGTGGAGTTGTTTTCATTACAAGAAAAATACAGAAAGAAATAGATAGCCATCAAAATCATAACAAAAACACTTTAGTTTAAACAATAGATTCTGTGAATAGTTTCTGATCAGCTTGTTTTACAGAGGTAATTTTGCAGACTGACACAGAACAGTCACTTATTTAAGCCAGTGTAATTTAAAATATAAACTCGAATTATGTAACTCTTAAGCCATTCAATCTATTTCTTTGCCAGACCGTTCTCCATTGTATATACACTAGCATGTTGTCCACTTTCATTTACATTTCCCTAGCTGCAGAGCTTCTATTGCTTCTTTTGTGAGATCATTCCCAAGGAAAATAAATATCTCTGTCAAGAACTCTTGTTTGATTATTCAGTCTAAATTTTTCCTTTAATAATTTCATCCCTCTGCTTCTCTTTACACCTCTTTCATTATGCTAAAAAATTTAACTGTGCTCCTGGTTGACTGCATCCTTCTGTAGCAGTCTGCTAGCATGTTCCCTACTAGCTACTCTTTACCAAGCTATGGTACACAGTCTTTCCCATAAACTCATCCATCACTATTACTATTGCCCGATGTTGAACATTCTTGTGCCAATCTGCATTTTATATTAGTTAGATGCCTTCAGATACGTCCAGTAACACAGATATTGCAATATGTGTATATATTACAATACACAAAAAAAGTCCCCAAAAAAGGAAAATTTTAACATGTTCTTGTAATATTTCTCTGCCTACAAAGATCACTGTTCCTTGGACCTATACCTAACTAGATGGCTTCAATTGCTTCAGGAATTTTCCTGACACTATAGCTCCTAAGTGTCTCCCCTCTGTATCTCAGATTGTATTATGTCCCAAAGCTATTAATTTGAGCCTCCCTGCTTCTATTGCTTACTGACCCTTTTCATTTTCTGTTTCACCCTCAGAGTAAAGAAGTTTCTCCTCATGTTGAGGTACAACTTCCTGGGTTCCAGCTTGTGTCTGTCGCCCTATCACTGAAAAGAGACTAGTCCCATCCTCTTGTCACCCACCCTTTAGACATTTATAAACATTAGTAAGATCCTCTCTCAGTCTTCTCTTCTCCAGGCTAGACAGCGCCAGGCCTCTAAGCCTTTCTTCATAAGAGGGATGTACAAGTCCCTTAACCATCCTCATAGCCTCCATTGGAGTCTCTCTGGTAGTTCCCTGTGTGACTTCTGTTGGAGAGAGGAACAACACTCTTTCCAGGATGCCAACCAGCAATCACATGTGTTATATTCAGATTCTCTTCGTACAACAAATTAGCTTTGAGGTTTCAGGGAGCTGAGGTGAAGTAAGTCTTTATCATTACTTAATTGCTCACCCTTAAGAACAATCAAAGAACAATTATGAGCCAAGTAAATATAAACAGAATATTTATTTATAATACACTAAGAGTTACAGTTTTTCTATAACTGATATACCACGGAATAATAAAATCAAAATCCATAATTTTTTAATACATTGCAGAAGGAAGAGCTTCAAGGAAAAAATTGAATTGCACAGCAGTTTATGTAGGTTAGATCACCTGCTCGCTAACACAATTATTCTGAATTTATGGATAGAGTTGCTGTTTTTTACCTAATTTAGATTTTCAGGTCTGTACTGACATAAAGAGGTTATGAAGAAAATGTTCAGCATCTGAAATATGGAAGAGTTGAGCCAGAGAAAAGACTGGGAGCATTTTGAATCACTAAGTTCCAACATGTAATCTCATAGTTAATATTGCCTATATAGGACCACCATCTTATTCAGTGCCTATGAAAGCTGATGGGCAAGTCCTCTGCCAGATGAGTCATTCTGACTTCAGGGAAGTCAGTGGAGCCATGGCAGTCAATATCAGATATATCACTCCAGTGAAAATACTCCACTTCTTACAGCCATGGGCTTTGGATCAATACCAGAGTTAATAAGTCAGCACATTACACTTGGAGCCAAAATTAGAAAGAAATCTTCTGATTAAAATAGTGTATTTGATCATAGGTGCATTAGAATTCATTCTCAATAATGGTAATAGATCTAATGAGCATTTGTCTTACTTTGTTTCGTATTAATAGAGACCTAGGTTACTTGCTGTTATTTGTAAACTGTTGCTCTCTCCAGGTCAAAAATACAGGAGGGAGAAAAAGTGATTACCTGATTTAAATATTGAAATGTTAAGAAATGCTACTCATTCCAGCAATTTCACCTAAACCACAGTATCAAATGCAGCTGAAATTCAGATGAACTCCTTAAACTTGCTTAAGAAGGAATGGCCCAAGTACAAATGAAAATCTAGAACTGCTTTGCCAGTGTAATCAATCTGCTGCTTTTCCATGGTAGTGTTCTACTTCTCAGCCCTTTAGTAGGAAGTAGAAATGCAGTCTAGAGCTATCTACAATAGAGTCAGTCACTTCAACTTAACTTTAAAAAAATCTAGCTGGCAGACAGGGAGATGGTCTTCACAATGGTGATTTTATAACAAAACACAAGTGTCAGGTAAAATTATATCTGGCAGCTAGTCTTCTTACACCTTATTCATCCAGTCAGCCAAATAGAAATATTACCTACAGTCCCTTCATTAGAGGTTATTCATCTGCAATACACAGTAATTTTTCATCTGTTTGATATAGTTTACAGCATTCTCCCCCACACTGTGATGTTTCTGTGCTTTTAATTTCAAAAATCCCATTAAGAATTTTTCATTCCATGATTTTTTTTCTTTGTTAAAGCAAATATATTAATATTATCATAGCTATAGTTTCAAACTACAGAAATAGCCTCTGACAAAAATGAACCCCTCCATCATCACCTTAAAACCTGTGCCTGGGTTGTCAGGTTTTGCCTCAAAAGCTTGGTCATAAACAGGTCCACAGCAGCTTCTAACAAATGAGATTGTTGCTGGCAGAGCACCAAAGGATCCCACCAGAGACAACAAGATGTACAAAATTAATGAAAGCAAATGCATTTAGCAGACAATATGTACATCCCTAACTCACAATGGGTTTCATCTCACCAAATTTAGAAATCTAAAATTGTACATTGGAATCTAAGATGCTGGTCTAGAGCCCCTTTATAGTCAATAAAGAGAAACAGGCTTATTACTAAAAAGAAATAGACATGTCTGTCTTTATTCATCTTTAGTCAGAGATTTCTGAAAATGCTAGGTAATTGCCCACAATAGGTGTTTACTTATGGTTGGAGTACAAGGACATTGTTTGGCATCTTTAGTTAGAAGTCTGCAGTGGCAGCTTAAGAGTAATCTGTTATTCAGGAGTACATTTGAGAAGAAATTATGAGCGGTTTATAAAGCATTAGAGGAAGAAAAGCTAAGATACATGAAACATCTATAGTAGGAATATTTAATTACCATGCTGGTGTAGAAATATAAAGCAAACAATATCTATAAAGTACAGGATTGCATTAGTTCTGCTGCTCAGGGAACAATAAATATCAAAATGGTCTCAACATAGATTCCCCCTACACTTTTGTATCTTCAGCAGAGTAAGTCCTTTACAGACTTCACAGAATCAAATTCTTTCAGTAGTACAATATAATATGCCAGCCTTTCAATACTTGGCACTGACTTCCATGAAAACGAGCTGTCTGAAGCTTTGCAGCAGCGCTGAATCAATGGCAGAGAGCCTTAGAGAAGAAAACAGACACAGCTGCCCCTGCTGACTTTCTCAGTTTTTTCCACCACCATTTCAGTTCTCATCGTCCTCACAGCATGCATGTTGGGTCACATGCTGCTGGGTCACCTCTGCTAGGTTAACAAGCTCTCTTTACCTCTCTACTTTCTGTTATATGCTCTCAAAAGAATGTGTCAGAGGAAGTGACGGACCAATGACCTGGTCAACAACTGAAAGAACAACTACAGGTTTCCCAACAGGAACTTTTTGAAGCAGCAATAAAGAAGAAACAGCAAAAAGATTGGGCATGGCCTAGCTCCATATAGGCTATCAAGCATAGCTCAAATTAAAAATAAAAACTAAAAGGCATATTTGTATGGGGAACAGGAACTTGAGTAAAACTCCTATTCTGTGCCCTTCTACCTTGTTCAGGGTGAGGAGGTAGAGAAGTCCAGAGTGAAGTTGAGCCCAAGAAGAACAGAGAGGATGGGGGAAAGTGTTTTAAGATTTGTTTTTATTTCTTGTTATCCTATTCTGATTTGATTGGCAATAAAATAAATTATTGATTCTGTTGATTTTATTTTCCCATGATGGTAGTTGCTGACTGATATCCCTGTCCTTATCTCAACCCATGAGCCTTTTGTTGCATTTACTTCCCTTGTTTTGTTGAGGCAGGCAAGTGGTAGGCTGGTTTGGTAGCACCTGGCATCAAGCCAAGGTCAACCAGCCACACTTACTATTTACCCCAAAGTGCTATTCATGGTATACCTTGTGGAAGCCCTCTCGGGACAAAAAATAAACTCTGCCTCCTTACACAGCAGATATTCTGGACAGTTCTCATCCAGCACAAATTGAAGCATCCCTGGGAGGACTCTACAATAGTCAACTTTTGGATTAAGATGTGGGCAGAATAGTACAAAATAAACACAATCCACTTGCCAGAGGAATACTTAGCAAATATTTGAGCTACTTGAAATACTAACTGCTCAGAAAAGGCTACAACAACAGGAGAATGTTCTTCCTTTCACTCGATCCCCTATCAGCATTGGTAAGTTCCCACTTCTCCTACTTTTTATCTTAAAACCCTCTCCAGAAGTTGATTACAGGGCTTTACCATGTCATCTAAGCTCTCTAGCATTTTCAAGGAGCTACCGTGTCATGCTGTGAAGGGGCCTTTCCAAAGAGTCTTCCATGTCTTCCCCAATGAATTTGTATAACATAAATGTCCCCAGAAAGGTATATATACCAGGAAGACAAGTCTTGGTCTTGCTGAGTGTATGATTGCACTGGACACCATTGAAGATCAGCAGTCATGATGCTTGCCAATATCAAGGAAGAAAAGTACTAAGGCACAATCTGAGTAAGATAACTGTACACATCCTCAACTTTAGCATAAGAAAGAAGCCTTTGATTCTAAGATGCACCTGATACATCATGGTCACTTGAACCCATCCTATAGCAGGTGAGTCATCCTGCAGCAGCTGTCCACAGTGCAGTCTTCTCCTGAGCATTAGCAGATGATACTACCATAGACGTATGCAAAGGCAAGGAAGAAAAAGTGGCAGTAAAGGACTCTAATACCTTCATATATACATAGTGCTCTTACCTTCTCATATATATACTTCTCTGTTTGAGCCATAAAGTGGGCAACAGGAGAATGAGTTAGCATAAGGTATGTACTAGGGATGCTTGTGTTCTTGAGATGCCAAGGGCTGCCATGGTACACACCTACTATTTTTCAGTATGGACATATATATACCCTGCTACATGATCAGTTTAAGCATGAGCTTGTGGATCCGTTTGATCTGCCAATTGCAAAACAATCTTTAGCATAATTACCAAACACAACTGTCACCAAAGTAGTCTCAAAGTACCATAGGAGCATTTCTGTTCTCATCAGTAACTCATCATTTTTTAAAATAGTTTTTACATTAAAAGGTATGTCCATTCTTTAATTCACTGCTACCTCTCAGTCTTTCCAGAAATCTCTATCATGAATTTGTCAGATTAGCTCTTTTTTTCTGTCTGCCTTTTCTCCCATATTTCATGGTCAGTCTCAACTTTCCTTTTTTTCCCAATCTAAAACATTTTCCTCTTCTTTCCTCCTTTGATCATGTCTTCAGCCAAATGCCTTGAGGATCTAATGTATCATTAGTAGAATACCACTTAGTGTATGTCTTTGTTATCACAGAATCACAGAATGTTAGGGGTTGGAAGGAACCTCGAAAGATCACCAAGTCCAACACCTCTGCCAGAGCAGGATCACAGAATCACCTAGACAAGGTCACACAGGAATGCATCCAGGTGGGTCTCCAGAGAAGGAGACTCTACAACCTCTCTGGGCAGCTTGTCCCTGTGCTCTGTCACTCTCAAAGTGAAAAAGTTTTTCCTTATGTTATGTGGAATGTCCTGTGCACCAGCTTCCTCACATTACCCCTTGTCCTATCATTGGACATCACAGAGAAGAGCCTGGCTCCATCCTCCCGACACTCACCATTTACATATTTACAGACATTAATAAGGTCACCCCTCAGTCTCCTCTTCGTAAAGCTAGAGAGACCCAGTTCCCCCAGCCTTTCCTCATAAGGGAGATGTTCCACTCCCTTAATCATCTTTGTGGCTCTGTCTTGGACTCTTTCAAGCTTCTCTGTCCTT